>JAVYIG010000749.1:0-165145 GCA_035222895.1 Strongylocentrotus droebachiensis
ACTGTGTATTTAACTGTTACTTGATTTAAAAAGACGTTATCATGCACTGCTTTTTATGGTCTCCATTGTGTTAATAGATGCCAGGAAAACATCACTTACGGGGTTCTAATAAACACCCAAAAAAAATTCGGCTCGCCGCTTCGCGGCTCGTGGACGATGCTCTGCATCGTCATTATTTTGGTCACCCCCCCCCCTTAGCAAAAAGCTAGATCCGCCCCTGAGTCATCCCCCCCAGGTGTATGAACCTGTCTACGCCACTGCTCACATCTCCCCAATGGAACTTGACTCATTAAAAGCCAATTAAAATTTAAAATTCCAATCACTTTTTTTTCTGGAGGCCATGCACGATTATATTTCCCTAGCCACAAATGCGTCTGCAACAGCAATATCCAGTTGTAGTGTTAGACTGCACTGCGATGAACATGGTAGTAACAAGCAGAAGTAGTCTTCGATCATGGTCTCATGGGTTTTCGGCCTCGTGACTAAAGATCACTAGGGCGTGTTCAATGTAGGCCTATATTTTTGTATAATCTTCCTGGGCCCCGTCTTATAAACAGTTACGATTGATCGCAACTACATGTATGTACATACGAGATAGACTTGCGATTGATTTGGATCAATCACAACTCTTCATAAGACGCGCGGGGCCCTGCATGGTATATAAACAAAAATTCCCTTTCAATAAATTTCAATTAATTGCAACATTGAAAGACTGAGAGAAGAAAATACCAGCATTATTCACAAAAATATTGAAAACAATTTCTTTCTGAATTGCATTATACAAAGTAGCCTATATACTTGCAGGCAAACAAATCCACACATAATGTTATCGCCCATAACTTCATATACATAATAATACAAATCAAGAAATTCTATTAAAAAATTCATTGTACCCTGAATACATAAAAATACAAAGTGTAAATAACATTTGAACACGTAGATTCCCATATAATATCATTTCATCATTATAGCTGCCATAAAATTTGGTCTACACAAAGCTGCCATAAAATTTGTTTACATATATCCTCAATGATAATATGAATAAATATATAATAATAAATAGACTTTTGTGTAAAAAGACACCATTATTGCATAAAAAACAGCAAGAAATCTATCCTCCTGTTACTCGTTATCCTTTCTCCAGACGTTCACTCTGCAGAAGAAATAAGAAGAAATACAGGAAAACAAGAAGAGGAAGAAGAAGAAGAAGGATTAGAAGAAGAAAAAGAAGAAGAAAGAGAAGAAGGATTAGAAAAAGAAGAAGAAGAAGAAGAAGAAGAAGAAGAAGAAAGAGAAGAAGAAGAAGAAAGTGAAAACAAATAACATAAATAGTGTGATATCATAATTTATAAAAGGTAAATTATAACAATTAGGCAACTAAAGCATTTTCCACGTTTTGTTTGATAAACAAAACCAATTGGTTTGGAGGCACTCATGCAATGGTTATTTGCACCCAAAATATTAAGAATCACTTGGCTTGAGAAACTCCACAGGTGGATGAGAACTTCCCCTATACTTACTTAAAGCCACAATGCACCACTTATAGCTACTTGCTCCCTCTATATTACAAACAATGCATAATCGGTGACCATTGGTCCCCCATGTTCCTCTTTTTCTTATGTTAATTGAGAGCTGATTTGATGTGATAACCACGTGTCCAGTGACCTTGCGCAGGGTAGTTTAATCCCTCCTGTTCAGTATTGATGGGCTTTAATGTTAGTAAAATAAGCCTAAGCTTCAAGCCATGTTTTGTTTAATATCTTGTAAACCTCGACCATGGGGTATTTATGACCATTATTTTATTCGAGTGTTGAGTATTTGAATGATTAAAATGAAATAACAAAACATGATCATACAGCAGTGTGTCGGTGTTTACTGTTTAATGTTTAAAAAAAACATTATTTCAACGACGGCATATCTGCATATAATTATGAAAACGATTATCGTACGAATCTTACACAGAGCTTCATACAGATTTCAAGACAGCTTTACATAATTATAGGGAGCGAAAATGAAAGTGAGTATCCATATCACGAATTAATGTGTATATAGCATTAGCCTCATGGGAATGGAATTTGATATGTAGTAGCAATCATTAGTTAATAATATTGAAAGATGAACTAGTAATTTGAGTTAAAAGCGATTCTTATATTGTGGAGATGTTAAACCATTTTACTATAATAATGTGCGGTTTTGGTGAAGAACATTCCGAATACGCAGATGTTCAGTAAAGATCTTAAAACATAAAAATAAGCAGTGGAGCTCTTAGAAAATATGAAGGCGGGGGGGGGGGGGGGGGGCTAATTGGATCACATTTTGCAACAAAAAAAAGAAGCAAACTTTCGACACACGCAAATTAACAAGTTTCAATACAAATTATAATAAATCCAATAAAAGTGAAAATTTGCAAAGGAGTGTGTTACTGCCCGGATATTGGTAAAGTCTTTTTATTTTTATTTTATTTTATTTTATTTTATTTTTTTTTTGGGGGGGGGGGGCGGAGTGGGGGCTGCATTGAAATGTATTCCCCTGCATGGGCTCCCATATTATGAACTCCATGGCATGTCACATGATGATACAAGAACTCATAGCAACAATTTTGTGTAAACTTGAATGTGTTCTTACCCTTATTAACTGACCGATCTTGAACCCAGCAAGCAGCTTTATTGCATCGTCTGAGTGGCCTTTGCCCTCGAATGGATTAGTTGCGTCAGTACCTTCAGGATTTAAAAATTAAAACCATAAGAAATGCTGGTTTTTTTATTATTAAATCAAATAGAACAGTATGAAGTTCAGAAACCTATTGGCCCGAATTCACAAAGCAAGGTTTGAGCTCAGACCAAGGTTTGAGGTCAAACCTCCTTTTGTTTCGCCAAACCTCCTTTTGTTATTTACAAACCTGGTTTGTAAATAACAAAAGGAGGTTTGAGCTCAAACCCGGTCTGAGCTCAAACCTTGCTTTGTGAATTCGGGCCATATAGTGTGAGTATTTGTTTTACAAAGTGAAATATATAGGAGCTTCTTTTGAAAATCATTGGTATATTTGAACACGTCTTGACAGGTTGCAAACTTGCAACTCTGTACGAGAGAACACCTAAACATCGGAATAATTAAGGACACCTGTGTTACAACTGTTACGAAAAGAGAGTAACAGCAACAAGGGAAATAATGTAGTCTAATGAAAGTAGAAACAAAGTTAACATGCTATGGTAATTTATTTTGAGCAACACAGAGTGAAATACGTCGCAGCTAGGCAATTCATTAAAAGCGGGAAATAATTATAAATATAGAAAGAGGGGGTGAAAGAGAGCGAAAGAGAGGAAGAGGGAGGGGTAAGAGGGAGGGGGGGGAGAACCATGTTTGATAATTATGTATATACCTGCTCTCTCCATTATCATCTCCCATCCTCCAGGATGCTGTATAATTATGAAAAAAAAAATCAAGAATATAATTGTAACAGATACCTATTTTGTGATAAAAATGTGAAATTATATACACAATATTTATGAAAACAAATGTTTATTATGGCGACGATTGACTTATAGGACCTGCAGTTATCTCAATGGCGGAACTTGGGAGAGAGGTATACCGAATTTTCCGCAACTGTTAACATTCTTTCTAGGATTAATTTTGTTTAAAGAAGATATCTTAACTTTATTTCTTGCTTGATGGCATCATGGGGGACGAGGTCTATAACCGCGACGACAAAAGTAAATTACATTATTCATGCAAGGCCACATACAATATATACAAGTATTATACATTCTCGAATGTAGATACAATTTCCAAACATAAGTTCTAGTCAATTTATATGAAACTAACCTCTGAAACGAAAGACGTTACATCGTAAACGAAGTCTTTGATGACAAGCCAACATGACTCGTGATCGGAGTGGAGAGCGACTTCCTTCATCGAAAACTGTCTGATGTCATCAACTTTATTGTTGTTTGGACTGGACTGTGAGGTGGGAAACAATAATTTGTAATCATCAATTATTTTAAGGATTGAAGATAATATCTTTATTACTAATAATAGTTTATTATACTCCAGGAGTTCCCTCATATCACACTCTAATAAAAATGTGTTTCAACGAGAATTTGAGTTTGTAGTCTATACCCCCCGCCCTACTCCCACCCCCCTACCCCCCAGCATACAGAATGGAAAGGCTCCCGCGAGGCGAAGGCTTCTCTTACAGGGAGTGAGACAAAATATAATCTGTGGTCGTGGTATATAGTTCATACTTCATAGTACTAACTTCCGGGTTTTGGAACTGTATAACCTAGCATAAGTATTATGTATCCATCAAAATACCAAAAATCTTATTAAATTCCTGATACTATGTTTGTCTTACCGCAAATGATCCAATTTCCCCAGTCGCCATTGCACAAAACTTTCGCTGACCAACAAAATATAACTTCAAGGTCTACAAAATAATCCTTTATGTAAATTTTTATCCCTGCGAGTGAGGTTCTCGGTGATAAATAAACATAATGTTGTCGTGTCTTCCTTGTGTGTCACATCGTCGTCAGCCAATCACGAATATGCTAAGATATAATAAGCGGTTGCAAGAAATATATTCAGACAAAAGTGGTTGCTTGATATAATATAATTCCAGACGAGACCGCAGCATGTTTTCAGTAGAGATCTTGGTACAACATATTATACAGCGTGCGGTCCACGGAATATTACAGGCAGGGGTTCAACAATAGAAGGGCTAGTTGTGAATTCGTACAATGCATTCATCCTTGATGAACAAGTAGTTGAAAGGGAAATGGCGCCTTATTATTTGCCTCGCACTAAACATAATACTCCGTGTTTTGTAGTAGGTCCATGGTGAGAACGACGATCCTATTCTTCCATAACCAGTGGACCATAACCTCCTCAACACACTCCGCCAATCCAGCAAATACAAGAATTATTGTGGTCCGCGATACTTGATATTAATCATTAATACAATATGTATTCTAGTACCATGCTTATCACTAAAGTGATGTCATCACATCAAAGACCAATCTAATAATAACTGTACAAAATAATGATAATATCTTTGAAGAAGAAAAAATTAGTACATGACTGTATATGACCATGGACCTATAGGTCCATAATATGAAATAGTATCTCAAATCATGGATGCTCCAATTAAGTTTAAAGTAATTAATCCTATTTGAAACTCTGTATCTCCATGCATGGAGGGGGGGCGAGGGTATAATCATTATGGAGATAATAATATTCTCATGTAAACCGTACTCAAATGAGTTCAGCCATAATAACAAATATACGGTATGTCATTCACGCACATACAAATTCCAGCGTTGAGTATGGTGGGCTCGCCTGGGGGTGTGTATACAATACTCTCATCTGATTGGATGATGTGGAGGGGTTCATTGAATGAACTGGAGCAAAGCCAAGTTTAGGCTTTGCGACAAGACCTTACGGATATATTTTTGTAATTGTTTGTTTTTGTAATACTGTTCTTACCGTAATGTATTAATTGGTGTGTTAATATTATGTTGGTAGTCTCTTTCATATTACTAAAAAAAGATAACGTTTGAATGACGTGAACTAGGCTGTTTTCACTACAATCTCTTTCTTTGTTTTCCTTTCTTTTCTTTAAAACCCACAAAAATGGCCGTGCAAAACGAAACCTTCCACTCAAACGAATTCTAGTTAAAAATTTGAAGAGCAATCATTACAATACATTTCATTAGTATCTGTGTAAAATAAAAAACAGAAATCCCAAAAGATGACAACTTTCGGCTGATTTCGGTAGACTACATAAAAGCGCGGGTCATGGCCGGGGTCAATAATTACTAGAAATCCATCTTACAAAAACTGCATCTAGCGTTTCTTGGGTTGAAAATTCTATACAGTCATGGTCGTATGTTTACAGAAAAGTGCCTTTTCGAATTTAGGTAGTGTACTATCATCATGTTCATTACTTCTGTTATTTTAATAAGATATAGACTCTCCCTCCCTGTGTTGTGCCTGAGAGTCTCTCTCATTTGCTGTTCCTTTAATTTACATTTTGTTATTCCTTATAAATTATTACCGAAAGACAGCCAGTTTTCTTGGACTTGGGGAAGTGGCGTGGTTTCACATCCTGTTCACTTTTGAATGCAACATGCAACAGGACGCATTTATGATATTCATGATAGTATACAATTTCAAGTTGGGGTTCCCCTCGGTTGTTTTTAATTGTATATATGATATGATATGGAATTCAAACATTTCAAAAGCTTACTCATTTATCGATAATCAGAGATAGTAATATCTAGATTTTCTAAGAATTTCCAAGAATGAAATATATTCTTTAATCATTATTGATCATAATAATAAGCTAAACAAATCACATCCGAGTCCTATATTAATTACAATCATGATAAAATTCAACAACATTGGGGCTCAAAAATTTCGGCTACAAAAAAAATGGGTCTATTCGACCAGAAATTTGTTCAAACTCTCTTCGAAAATCTAGGGAAAGTAAAACAAATAGTGAAACATAGGTTTAAACATCCAAATACTTGAAATATATATGGATTACCAAAATATTATATACCCTGATACTGTGATAGACGGGTAAACGAACAGAGAACAGCGTCGCTAACTCACAGAGCTCAATATACATGCAGCGTGGATTTCATATCCATCGAACGCATTGTTTATCAGGTTACGCCGGTATATTATTTATACGACTTATGTTTTTCACGTTAGGTAAAATGATTTTACAAAATGTACAATTAATATGCATTCTTACCTTACAAACGGCTTTGCCCCTGACCATGTCGGTATTTCTTATCCATGTGATACTCATGATGTAGGATTATCCAATATTCCTTTGTTAGATAGTTGAGAACGAGTCTGAATGGCCACATAAATAAAAGCGTAATATACCGCACCACTCTAGCTCTATTACCGGATGTGAAATTATAGCGCATCTGACGGAGCACCAGTGGTGTGCAAGATGCCCGAGATTCCCGCGGTGTCAGATTCAAGATTCAAGCAGCTAAAATCGAAAAATTGTCGGTATCTTATTGTTGTATTTTAATTGCTTTGAATGTGTAATGCCAAAGCATTGATTGGGGCAAGGTATTATTGATTAATGGAAAAAGACAATTCTTTTTGGAAAATAAATATTGATTTAATGATTCACTTATTCTTTATACCAAGATCACACATCATTTATGTTCTTTTATTTTCAATGATGTTCTTGAGCTATGTGCTCGGAAATAATTTCACTGAAATTAAACGGATTTATATATGAAGTCGCTATTATGATATTTAATGTTATATAACAAAATATAATCTGTTCAGCTCTTGTAGATTATAGAATGCATCCAAGCAGGGGCGTCGCTAGACCTTTTTCAGTGGGGGGGGGGGGGGTGTAGAGGCCAACGATTACCGACAAAACTAGCCACCAATTACCGACAAAATTAAATGTCCAATATCTACAAATTTAACCCTATAAACCCGGGGCCGAAGGCTAAATTATTTTTCCTATGGACTATCTATAGTACTTGCGTATGCGCAAATGGTCATTTTCCTCGACGACATAAATATATTAATTATTTCGTCAACTTAGTCAGCATCATACATGTAGCTATATTTTAATGCAGGCGCGGAGCTAGGATCTCATTTTAGGGAGGGTCGGAAGAGAGCAAGCGAATCACTTAAAGACCGCGCGAAACGCGCTCATTAGGGGGGGGGGGTGGGTGATAGGCCTCCCGCGCGAAGCGCGAAAACTTAAACGTTATCTTAAATTATTAGGAAAAGAAGACGATTTATTGTACCGTTCTCGACTGTTAATCCTTGTCTGAATGAAGTCCCCCCCCCTTCCCGCGCGAAGCGCGAAAGCTTTGACGTTTCTTTAAATTATAAGAAAAGCAGACAATTCGGTGTACTGTTCTCGGCTCTTAATCCTTATCTGAATTCATTTTTTCCCCTCCCGCGCGGAGCGCGGAAGCTTTGACGTTTCATTAAATTATGAGAAAAAAGAAGACGATTCGGTGTACTTTTCTCGACTCTTAATCCTTATCTGAATTCAGTTCTCCCCCTCCCGCGCGAAGAGCGGAAGTTTTGGCGTTTCATTAAATTATTAGAGAAAGTAGACGATTCGTTGAACCGTGCTCCACTCTTAATCCTTGTTTGAATTCAGTTTTTCCCCCTCCCGCGCCAAGCGCGGAAGTTTTGGCGTTTCATTAAATTATTAGAGAAAGTAGACGATTCGTTGAACCGTGCTCGACTCTTAATCCTTTGACGTTTCATTAAATTATGTGAAAAAAGCAGACGATTCGGTGTACTGTTTTCGACTCTTAATCCTTATCTGAATTCAAATCTCCCCCTCCCGCGCGAAGCGCGGAAGTTTAGGCGTTTTCATAAATTATTAGAGAGAGTAGACGATTTGTTGAACCGTGCTCGACTCTTAATCCTTGTCGAATGAAGCTTCCCCCTCCCGGGCGAAGCGCGGAAGTTTTGGCGTTTCATTAAATTATTAGAGAAAGTAGACGATTCGTTGAAACATGCTCGACTCTTAATCCTTGTCTGAATGAAGCTTCCCACTCATGCGCGAAGCGCCGAAGTTTTGACGTTTCCTTAATTTATTAGAGAAAAAAGACGATTCGTTGTACCGTTCTCCACTCGTCTAAATGAAGTTTTCCCCTTCCGCGCGAAGCGCGGAATTTTTGGCGTTTCATCACAATATAGAGAAAGGAACACGATTTGTCGTACCGTTTTCGACTCTTAATAAGCCAAATTTGTCTGAATTCAGTTTCCCCCTCTCGCGCGAAGCGCGGAAGCTTTGACGTTTCCTTAAATTATATATTAGAGAAAGAAAACGATTCGTTGTACCGTTTTCGACTCTTAATAAGCCCTATTTGCCTGAATTCAGTTCCCCCCTCTCGCGCGAAGCCCTGAAGCTTTGACGTTTCCTTAAATTATTAGAGAAAGAAGACGATTCGTTGTACCGTTCTCGACTCGTCTAAATTAAGTTTTCCCCTTCCGCGCAAAGCGCGGAACCTTTGGCGTTTCATCACAATATAGAGAAAGGAAAACGATTCTTCGTACCGTTGTTGACTCTTAAACATTGTTTGAATTTAGTTTCCCCGAACATTTTAAACCTCTGATTTTTGTAGCTGATATTATAGGAAAGTGAAACTTCGAGAAAATACAAGTATTGTAGTTGTAGTCACTCTCGAAGTCGTCACAGCGGATACAAAGTCACAGTTCGTAGGGAAAAAAACTTGTCGGCCAACCGACATTATATATCTCACCGACTTCAAACTTCTGCATTGATATTAATACACGAGGATCGGGCAAGAATACCGACACAGCTGACCCGACACAGCAACATATTTTACGGTGTCTTTCTTGTTTCCTCGACGAGACGACTCCACCCAACAACCCCCTTCTCTTTTTTACTCCCACTCTTCTTCTCTCAGGCTCTTACCTCCCCTCTCTCTCCTCTCTTTCGTCCCTCGTTTCTTTTGTTTCCGTTTAAATCTTTTTTCTTCTTTTTTTTCCTTTTCTTTCTTTTCTTTCTTTTCCTTTCTTTCCTCTCCTCCCTCTTTTTGTTTTCTCTCTCTCTTTCTTCTCTTTTCTTTCCTTTCTTTTCCTTTCTTTCCTTTCTTTTCCTTTCTTTCTTTTCTTTTCCTTTTCTTTTTTCCTTTCTTTCCCTTTCCCTCTCTTTTTTCCCCTCCCCCTTTTCTCTTTTTTACCGACGGCAGCGCAATTTTACCGACACAATCCTGACAGGTGGGGGGGTGTCGCACCCCCCCACACCCCCCCCCCCTTTGGCGACGCCCCTGCATCCAATGAGTTTTTAAACAGTTACCGAGATGCGATACTGACACCTTTTGTTCGTCAATCATGGTTTTTCCTCTTCTTTTATTTTCCCTATACTTTATTATCTCTCTCTTTAGTGTGAATTGATTTATCAATTTTTTATTGTTGTGTGTGATTGATTAAAACTTATCACTTGATTCTTCGTCAATAATTTGCAATCGTATAATGTTGATTTCAGTTGTAATGTTTTCTTTTTTTGTATACGGACTTGCCGAAACACCATCGTGGGGCTGAATGAAGTCAATGTTTATCACCGTATCGAAATAAATAAATAAAATAAAATAAAAAAAAGCAGAACACAGTTTGATATTATCTGTGCATCGCCATATTTTTCACTAAAAGCCTTCTAAGCTCACTGAGAGATTGGTGCCAATTAGTGGTGGTTATTTTACCTGACTGCTAAATCGGAAAGCATAAATGCTTGTTAGTAAGCAACAAGACGGCTTTAGGTCCTCTCCGAGGGACCTGGTAATGAGGATTAATACCTTACCAAAGGGCATTAGCGCATTGCCTTAGTTTCGAACCCGGGTCAAATTCTTGAAACAAAATTGTTTAGCGCCTTGGGCGATTGCATCGGAAATGCGCTTTTAATAAGGCCTTTAAAAAAAGATGTTGTATTGCCCTTTGCGACCGACCCAAATATCTGGAAATCTACGGTCGGCTTAATTTTTTATTTATTTATTTTTTTTTTTTTTTACCTTTAAAAAAAATAAAAAAAAAATGAATAAGGAAAATATGTAATAAAGTATTCAAAACTGAGAAATATCAGCCCAAAGAGGGGGAAAAAAAGGGGAAAAACAAGGTTTCCCATCGACCGACCCATGTTTTGGCACCTAAAGGGCAATACACCCCCCCCCCTTTTTTTTAGCACGCCTGCACTTATTGGTCTTGCAATGTATATAATGTTATACTTTTGAAATTAGAAGAGTATCTTCTTAAATAAATGAAGGCAATCGACTATTCGAGTAATTGATAGAATATTTGGTAGAGACAGGTACTCTTCAAGCAACATCATGATCTCTTATCAAATCATAGTCGCACATTAAGAGGATGAGGGGCCGACATCGGCATCGTCCCGCCCTTTCAAAGAAAGTAAAATGAAGGATGGCCTTGCATACTATTATAGACCTGGGATCTCATAAACAGTTATGTGCTGATAAATGCATGTAGTTTGAAATACAATATAAAACTACAATGATGATACCAGGCATAAAAAACAAGATTAATATGAGTTTTAATTAACTCAGAAGCTCAGTATATTACAACATTTTGAATTCGTTCTCATTTTTGCCAAATATAATTTATATGAATTTATTTTAAAAAAAATCTAAATACGGGACCAGTTATATGATTGGATTAACTTTAAATGTATAATTTGTTTTCAAAGCACAGTGAGAAAAGGAATCGTCTAGATTGGTGTACAACACTGGCGATGTGACGTGGTATTATAAATATAGAGATGACGTCATCAGCCCGGCCCAGGTGATCTAACTTGTTTACATGCATGCAGTGACTGGGCAGTTTTTCTCATGCTTATGCAATCGAATATAAGTCAGTTTTGATATTTGGTGGATTATTCCTTTTATATGACAATATGACAACGACAGAGCCAGTCCAAGAACCAAACTTAAGCACAAGCAGTGAAAAGAACGGAGATATGACGAGAGGAAGCGGAAACGAAAGGCGGATTTGCCAAGGAAGGTGCAGTACGAGGCGGAATGATGTTGACGGGTAAGTTGTGGGCATTGGCGGCAGTGACCTGGAGCGGTAGGGCTCGGGCACGACTGGGTCTGGGCGGCTGCAAGCTGCACGAGCCAAACTCTTGAAACTGCATAATGAAACGATTGAATTCAAATGTCATAATAGATCATTTTGGAATATAAGACAGACATACGCGTTACGCACATGACAGTTGACATATTATCATGATTATGTAATGCAGGCAGAGTATATAGATCTAGATCTAATAATACTAATAGGGAGTCGGGCTAACTCGGACCAGGGGACAACTCGGCCCACTCCAGCAAAGCATAGAGAGTCAATGCTAAATGCGTATTGACCTCTAGCACTGCATACATGCTGTAGGGCAGGAAATCTATACACAGATACACACACCACACAATATCGCATAGACTGTACACAATCATGTCGATGCAGCTGTAAGCAAAGTTTTACACTAGACTTGCAATTTTAATTTTTAAATTATTCTTTTTAACATCAGTAAGTTGAAAACGATGTATTTTACTGCTATTTATGTATCTTCAATTGTCACTAAAGTACCAATTTTGAGTGAAATCAGTTGAGTTTTGTACAGTGGTGTTTGAAATGTTGAGAATCAAAAGCGCAGCTTTTACTACACAGCCAGGATAGTGATGCTCCTATGTTTGACTCGGCCCAGATGCACAAACGGTCATTTTTTGCATGTTTAGGTTTAGGGTTAGATTTAGGGTTAGGGTTAGGGTTAGGGTTAGGGTTAGGGTTAGGGTTAGAGTTAGGGTAAAATGACAAAAAATGACAATTTTTGCAGCTGGGCCGAGTTGTCCCCTGGTCCGAGTTAGCCTGGATCCATAATACAGTACACTAATATTGATCTAGAGCAGGCCTTCTCAACTAGTTTATTAGAAGCGCCAAAACAAAAATTTATTGAGGTTGAAGTGCCATATACCTGTATGTTTGGTGACTGTGTTGCGAGGGAGCGTAGCGACCGAGCCGATACCGGGTGGGGTCCAGGGGGCGAAGCCCCCTGAAGCTAGTGGATTTTAGGGCTTTTTTTTTAAGGCCCAGGTGTGGCATTTTTAACACCTTTTTGTTCCATAAAACATCAATCATAATTTCATATTGATGTGAAATAATTAGTACAATTCCTGGCTAAAATCTACACTGGAAGTTAATTTATATGTAGTTATTTTGGTGCAATAAACACGGAAAATGTCAAAATGAAGTGAAAATCAAACAAACAAAATGGCTTGCTTACATTTTAGGCTCAACTTCGACTGCGACATTTTGATTTTGCTGAGTTTTTTTTATTTCAGAATATAATTTTTAAATTTTTCCTTCCTTAAATTTTATTTTTAAATTTGTATTTATTTATTTTTTATTTTTTTGGAACAGCCGCGCGCCACTCTGACTGACCGCAAGCGCCACGATTGGCGCGCGCGTTGCCAGTTGAGAAGGCCTGATCTAGAGGCTAGAGCACTAATTCTAGCTTAAAAATAAAAGTTAAATTAGAATTTGAACCTGATTTTTTTGTTAAAGCTCAAGGCAGTAACGCTGCCTCATTGTTTACACACTCATTTAAATCGACACTGATCCATAATATGTTGCGCTTATCAAGTCTTATTTAGGGAGGCCAACTTAAAAAGCCATACTTTTTATTTGTCATCATGTCTTTCATGGTAATTTCTGAACATTGACTTAGAGTTAAAAATGTTGAAATGAAAGGCAATGCTGAGATAAGGCAAATGCACATATATCCATATTCATATAGATCCATGTTCATCCCTTCATTTTGTATCTTTTTCTTATCTTAATTTTTCATAATTAATTTGATTTGTTTTCCTTTCACAGAGAAGGATTCTTGTATCGATGGATGCCGAGGTGGAGTCCCACTTCAGCAAAGCTTCTAGAAAAAGCAGAGGAGAAAATTCTGGAATGTAAGTTGAATAGGACTTTCAAAAGAGAAGATTATGGGTTATTTTTTTCATCCATTGACTACTGAATTCTCTGATTCCCATATGGTTACCAGTAAGGCCAAAAAAAACAACAAACATGTTTAGCATCCTGTTTTTTCGAAAAATAGGAAGGAGGAGGCCCTTTTTTTTTTTTTTTCTTTCAAAATGGCCGCTGACATTTTTTAAAATTTATTTTTTTTATCTTTAAATCAGAAATAGACCCATTTTAGCAGTGTTTTTCATGTTTTTTTTCTTTAAAAAAAAAAAAAATCAAAAGAAAAATTCAAAAAAAATTCAAAATTCAAAAAAAAAATAAAAAAAATAGGAGGCGGCCCCCAAAAAGGAAGCGGGCGGGGACGCTAAACATGTATATTTTTTAAATGGCCTAAAACAGGGGCTACAGGTTTGTCATACACTGTAGGAAGTGTCACACAGACATGATAGTAGACAGGCAGTGATCTTGGGCAGTTCAGGATCTAACAGTCAAAGGGCAGTTCTTAGGTTCAAAACATGTCACTGGCATCACTAGATGCATGCTCCCATTTGTATGTGTTGCAATATATGCACATCTCTACTTACAGTAGTAGGTTCACTAGGTTGTATATTCCTTCCATTGTCACAGTGCTGATATTTGGCACATTCATTCTCTATATATAGCAATGGACCTATTGTATTAATCTTTTTGCAGTGGTGTACTGATGAACTATGGGAGGGCATTACAAGACATTGTCTTACTAAGGAGCCCGAAAAGACAGAGATACAGAGATACAGAGATACTTTAGAGATGTTCCCAGGTCCCAGGTTTTCCAAGATTAAAGAAAAGGCTTGTATAGGGCAAGGAAGTGAACAAGTAATTGGGTAAATTTGGGTTGTGTGATGTACCTGTACTCATACCGTCTCATGGGCATGTGAACTTGGTAATCGATGTTATAACTACCTTACTCATCTCTACCCGACTCTCTTTCCACCATTCTAGGTCTAACTGTGCCATACGAATCATTCTTTGTGGAGATCGACGACGGAGAAAACAAAATCAGAACCATTAAGATGAACCCCTCAAACTCCACCAAGACACCGTACGTCCTCGTCCACGGCTTCGCCAGTGGTGTTGCACTCTGGGTAATGAACCTTGAAGAGCTATCGGCCGACAGACCCCTCTATGCCATAGACGTGATGGGTTTCGGGCGCAGCTCGCGTCCCAAGTTCCCCTTTGGACCGGAGGCTGCAGAGGCAGAATTTGTTCGATCGATTGAGGAGTGGAGGAAGGCCTTGGGACTGGAGCAGATTATCCCGGTAAGATTTATGCTAAACATAGTTTGAAAGGAAGATATATTCTGTTCCTTCCCCGATGGTAAGATCACTAAAAACACCCTTGAGGTTCTAGCTTTTAAAATTAAGACGAGCAGCAAAGAATAATGTACAAATAAAACAGAGCAACAAAAATCAGAACAGCTGAAGACAGAGCCACACAGATTTATCTCACTGTACTACAGTATTGACCCAGCAATCCCCAAAAAGCTTGATTGTGATGAATCAAGGTGAAACAATAATAATAAGCATAAAATAATTTCCTTTCTTTTTGTACTTTTGTTAATATTCAGGTTGGTCATAGCTTGGGTGGTTTCTTATCATCGGCCTACAGCCTGTCCCACCCTGAGCGAGTGAAACACTTGGTGCTCCTGGACCCATGGGGTGTTGTCAAGAAGGATGAGGAGAAGACGATAGAGATGCCTTACTGGGCTCGTATCATAGGAACCATCGTCCTCTCCTTCAACCCACTCTCAACCATCAGAGCAGCAGGACCTCTAGGTAGGCCTACACTCCTTAAAGCCCCACTGCACTAGTTATAGCTACTTGCACCCTCTATATAGACAACAATGCCTAAGCGGTACCCGTTGATCCCCCATAATGCCCTTTTTCTTATGTTAATTGAGAGCTGATTTGATGAGATAACCACTTGTCAGTGACCAGGCAGGGATGTCTGATCCCTTTTGGCCAAACTAGTGAAGATAGGCTTTAAAACATGGACATTAACATTTAGTTGACTAGAGACATTTCAAAGTCTTTTGTCTTGCGCTCCTCAGAGTAAACTGCAAGAATTTAGAAAGTCAAAATCAGACAATATAAGCAGAGACTAAAAAAACAAAGCGTTCAAATAAAACAAACATCTAGCAAGTGTCTACACAATTGCTATAGAAGTCTTTTGTAATTTTCTTACTTTTCTCATGACATTTCAGGACCCTACTTGATCAAGAAAGCGAGAGGGGAGACAGTCGGGAGGAAGTTTTCGTCCCTCTTCAATGACGACCGCGTTACACAATACATCTACCACTGCAATGCACAGTATCCAGCGTAAGTCAGTGATCCCAAGAGTTATAAGAATTTCACCCATGAAGATTGCTAATTTCTCACAATATTAATTCTTTACTCACCGTATTTAATCTAACGATAGTTGTTAGGACTAGGCCTGTTCATTGATCATTTCAAATAAATACAACTGCTCCATACTATAAAATTCATTATTCATCTAAACTTGAAACAAGGACCACACTTCTCATGCTGGCAATGCGTCATGGCTTTCCAAGAAGATTGTCTGAATTGTAAATTTAAACAAATTATTTTAGATTTATTTTGACCCTCTAAATGTTAAGGGGGCGGAGGTTCAGCTTCCCTGCCCCTCCTCTTGTCTCTGTTTTGGAATGATAACAATATGAAACTTTTAATAGAAAAGGGATCTATTATGAGAGCATTTATTAGATTTTAGCCAGCTAATTTGGAGTATTGCCTTCCCAGTTGAATTCATACTGTTATTTATTTCATTAAAATACAGTGGTGAGCAAGCTTTCAAGGATATAAGTATGCAGGTCGGTTGGGCCAGGAACGCGCTGGAGGACAGGATCGGAGAGTTACCGGCCGACATCCCTATCAGCATGATCTACGGCTCCAGGAGCTGGATGGACTTTACCGGAGGTAACCTGGTCAAGCAGATACGACGCAACTCAAGAGTAGATGTTAGGGTGAGTTCTAGATTAATTTGCCTCTATGAAGATTGTGTAAAGTGAAACTGTCCATAAGACCTGAAAAAAAGAAGATGTTCTATCGCCCTTTAGGTGCCAAAACATGGGTCGGTTGGTCGGGAATCTTTTTAATATTTTTTAATTTTTACTCCCTCTTTGGGCTGATATTTCTCAGTTTTGAATACATATTTTTTCTAAAACAGTAAAAAAAAAAAATTAAAATCTGACCGTAGATTTCAAGATTTTTGAGTCGGTCTCAAAGGGCAATACAACATTTTTTTGTTTAGGCCTAAAGGACACCTAGGGGTGAACAGTAAAAGGGGCTGTCATGGCCAGAATCATGTGGTTACATTGTGTAAGAAACAAGCCATCTGGAATTGGGAAAGGTTGATTTATAGAAGTACATGAGAATTGATGTGTACAGTGAGGACTTGGAATGATTTAGAAATGTGCATGGAACACAGAGATGGATATATGGGACTACACAGACGTGTGGCATGGGAGGTTGGTCCAAACTTTTCAGCTATTTCTTTTCATATTTTGAATATGAGGCTAGGCTGAGGCATTTGGAGGGAAAGTTTCTACTGTGACATTTTTCCAAAATGAGAAGAAAATAATAGTTGGTTAATTGGTTTTAAGTGACCGTTATTAAAGTAGTCGATCACCCGAAGAGAATTCACGACAACTGATATTTATTGACAAATTATATATGGATGGAAGGATTTTCTCTTGAAAAACAAGAATAATTTGCTGAAAAATATAGATATCATGGAGAGGCATAAAATGCAATTTGTGGCTAGCTGTGTCTCACATGTGACATCATGAATCTTGACGCTCTACGGAGGACCGCTGAAGGCAGAAAATCTGGATCTCAAAATTAACATTTTTGAGAGATGATTACTGCAGGCCCCAAACATATTTTGAAGAGAGAAGTTGGTATATTTGATCAGTAAGGTTTCCCCTTCGCAATGATATGAATTTTGCATCAATTAAAAACACTTTTGATTCTTCGGGTGACTACTTTAAAGAAAGCATGCCTGTGTATACAGATGTAAGCAACAAGAGGACCGAAAGCTTAAAGTCCTCTCCTTGGGACTTGGTAATGAGAATTAATGCAAAAGAGAAATGAGAAAGCTCACAAAGTTTGTTTATCTTCACCAGAAATCAACCTTATCTTTAAAGATAAAGTTGAGTTCTGGTCATGCGATTGCATTGTGAAAGAAACGGTGTGGAATTGATCAGAAAAGGTTGATCATCTAGCATATACATGTAAGTATTTGTGTATATTGCAAGGTTCTGGAATCATAATGATTAGAAATTTGGCCAAGTCGTAGTAAAGTTACAAGCACTGTACACAGAAAGATGTATATGGGACTACACAAACACATGGCGTAAAAATCAGGACAGATTTTTACGATGTTACATGCCATATTTAGAATATGAAGGCATTTGAAGAGCCATGCTTTTCAGGGAACATGTTTTATCTGATGTTCTTCCACACTTGCATAATAACTATGATAACGATCACAAATTATTTTTCACCTCTTCCCAGAACTCAACCTTATCTTCAAGCTCTATACTAATCCTGAAGTATTGTAACATTATTAATCCCTTGCAGATCATTAAAGGAGCTGACCACCATGTATACGCTGATAAAAGTGGCCAACTCAATACCCTAATCAACACCTTGTGCAAGGATTCAACATGATGAGGCACCTTTGCTATACTGTCATCACTCGCAGCTGTAGCCCTCTCATTACCTAGTGTACTTAAACACACTTTCATACAGCCTTGAAACTAGCCTAACCTTGTCAGTATGGCTGTGTCTGGTGAAAGTACAGGTGAAGGTTCTGGAATCATCAAAATTATAAGAAATTTGGCCAAGTCTTCATAAAGTTAGAAGCACTGTACACAGACAGATGTATATGGGACTACACACACGTGCGTGGCACGTGCATTTGTATCTCTCAACAGGCAAGAGATATACTAATTTACCAAATATATCAATTAGTAGGCGGTGTCCCGTCAAATTTGTTATCGTCTTGTAATATTCAAAACATATTCTTTCACATGATTGGTAATAAGAGCTTCCATTTCATTTTTTGAAATTTGGGCGTTTCCAATACTGGTCTTTACCTTTAAGAGCATAGAGGTGCAATACTACCAACTTTAATAATCAAGGAGTTATACCAGGCTCCATGCTTTGAATTGTGATTTGCTCAACCAAAATCTTCATAGAGTCATTCGGGTAACTAAGGTTCTTGCATTCTCAATCATGAAGACTGTTTGATGGAGCTTTCAGACAATGCAATAATGCATACTTCATTGTATATTTGCCTTTTCATTCAGTCTGAGAAAATGTGATCATGAAACAGAACCTTGGAGAAAATGTTTTTGAGGTGGACGTGACTCAACCATTTGATTACAATTTTGCTCTTTTTTTCTTTCCGTCTGTTATCTAAATATACTTCAGGCAAGTTTTATACTAAGGATTTAGTAGAACCTATAATCAAGTAAATACGTCATTCAATATATGTAAAGGACTGCAAGATATTTTTGTAGACAAATAGCAAATAAATTTAGTATGAATGCACCAATTGTATCATTCTTCTGTTTTTTTTAACAATTCAAGCCGTGTATCGATACTTAATTTTAAGCTCTTTTATTGCTGTGGTAATCAACATCTCTTTCGTAATCTTTAGAATATTCAGTACTCTTCAAAATTGCCTTATTTTATGTGTAATTTTGTTTTACAGGTGCACAGTTTTGACATTAGATTGAGCAAAATTATTTGTATGACAATTCTTTATTGCTATACTTATGATTGAAAATGTTCAATTGATGTAAGCCAAATATGTTTGATGTAATATGTTGCAACATACATGTATTTTTTTCATTACTGCAATTTTATAAATTATCTTTATGATGTTATATGTGTATTTATATGTACCAAAGGGCTGTTTATGTGTTTAGTCAGGGAGGTTGCATGTAGCTCCATGAAATAGTTAAGTGTTGAATGATCATGTTATCTACATCATGATGAGATAAGGCCAAAGTGTGGAGGGGATTATAACATAAAATCATGTCTAGCACAACTATTTGGAATATGGTATAGCAATTTATAGCAATTTTTATTTTATTTTTTTGACCAGAAAGATGTTGTATAAAGAGAGACAGGGTCGTGCCTTATAGAATAATATATGGTATACTGGTTTGTGTGATATACACATATTTATTGAAGAGACCGCCTGTTGTACTTTCATCTATACATTTGCAGCAGTGGTTATGAGTATTGGAAAGTTTACAATGTAGTAAAACTAGTAAATGTATCTAGATGCCAATGAAAGAAATTGATGAATCAATGGTTTCAACTATCATCATTGTTAAATTCCTGCCTTTTTAACTCGTATGTAATGTATGTAGAATATTTTTAAAAGAGATGTACATACTTAAAATGTATTAATGTAAATGTATATTTATGTAATTTGAGTATGTGATGTTTCTAATGTACTTATTTTCAATCTGGTATGACAGAATTTACAAAACATATAAAATAAAAGAATATATAATTTGAAAGCAAAATGTAGCAATGTCTTCATAAATTTACCATGATGTTGGACGGTATGGGAATGATTGAAGTATGAATACAAGAAGAGTTGAAGAAGAGCAGTCGTCCCCCCCCCCCCCCCCCCCCAACAAAAAGAGACATTCAAATTGTGTTAATGAGCTAAATGGAGAAAGTGCTTTATATCAAGGCCCACAACTCTACATTTTATCTGAATACGCTATCAAGTCTACTCACAAATTACTTTAACATTCTGAATTTGAGAGTTTGATTGCTGTATTTGAACCTGTGATGTGTCTGAGAATAAGCAAGTTCATATATACAATCTGCGCATGGGCAGATACAGTCATTTGTACCGAAATTGTAAAAAACTTGTTGAGACAAATACTGCACTTATGCTCACGACAGTTACACAATCATTCATTTTATTCACCGACGGCCCCATCTCTGATATACGGAGTAGTTCTCTTCTCAAAAAGGCAAACAAAAGGTATTCATGAGGTACCACCATCAGTTTGGCAGTGATTATTCTAAAATGCACAAGGTGGGACGTCTCCATGTGTAAAAGATCACTGGATATTTGGGTGTCATCTGTACCAAAGCCAACCACAGACTAGTCTGCTGTCGGGCTGACATTTCACATCATAAACCTCTTGCATAACTTTCAGGTGCTACGTAAATCATGCAGCAGGCAATTACAAACTAATGCAGCGCCAATTTGCAATCTGGATCTACCCATTTGATTCTGAAAATGAAAATTATATGTCTGTTGCCTGGAAAAGAACGTTCATTCTCATACAAAAATTACCAAATTGAATATACACATAATATTAAACACAAATAGAGACATGTACCTTTGTTGAATTTTATTGTTTTGTAACAAAACATAAACATAACAGACATAAGACACAAAATTGAACGATAGCAAACTTACTATAAATACAAATCTGGGTCGCGCTTATAAAGCTAACCCTTACTCTCTTCAAACTTGATGCAATTAAAATCAAGTCTGAAATCTTACGGGATACAACATTTCTCCTCTTTCATAATGCAATTGTTGGAATTTAGCTATTCAATAGGCTTCTATAAATCAAAAGCCTGACTCTTGAACTGTAAAAGAGAACAATAGGAGTGGATACACTTTTTGCTTTTAGCAATGATTGTAGGTAAATTTTGACCAGAGCACAATAGTTGCTGCCATCTCTTCCATACCTGAGCTTATCAGCATAAGCATTCACCTATTTGAAGAGTGAAACAGATGCATATCAATAGGGAAGATAACTGCATCAAATTTGAAAGTGATATTGGTGATTTGGGATGGTATAAAAAAGAGTTTTAATGCCAAATTGTTGAGATGCAATTTTGGAAGAAACACTCACTACATTGTAATTCCAAGGTTGATGGTTTGAAAAGGTTTTTCTGCCCCTAATTGTTCTGGATGGCCCTGTTTGAATGTATTCTACTTAAATGACTGTCAAACAGTTATTCGTTTAAGTATCATGTATTTGATTTTGATGTAATGGAATGTAGAAAAAAATGTTAACCTTTAAGTCAAATAATAAGCAGTAATTTTTTTTCTTCTAAATATTAATTTGCAAAAGTAATTCATGTACATGTACATTCAAACTTTAAATTAAACACATACATTAGCACATATGAACATCTTGTACAAATTGCCCTAAGACATTACACATTTTTTCCTTCATGTTTTGGCCCTCCCATCCTTCTACATATGTGTTCATGTATAAAAACAATTTTGTTTTACCAACTTATTGGGGGGGGGGGGGGGGTGGGAATCATGTTTTAGGGAGCAAAATGAACATAAAGGTTGCATTCAGAAGCCGAGTATAAATGTAATTAAAACTCATGTTCCATCCCACTGTAAACCTGCAATCAAAAGTGCATCAAGTTATTTAGGCTCAGGGAAAGTTTTGTCTAAAAAAACACTAAATTAAACAAAATTATTCTCATGTTTTCAAAGCATCCATTACATCTTGATCAAATATCAAGGCTGTCCTTTGTACGAAAATCCTCCTATGAACATATTGAGGGTTCAGTGACACAAAGACGTAACTCCATATTTTGCCAAAATGAGCATTTGATATAAAAATGTTCAGAAAAATGTGGGCTTTCCAGGAAACACAAAGACTTAACTCCACCCAATTGAAGTCAATGGCTAGTGAAACATAGACTTCACTCTTTAAGGCCCAAGTGCTCAGTGACACATAAACCACTTTTGTTCAAAATGGCCAAAATGGAGTTACGTCTTTGTGTCACTGACCCCCTGATATCTCACTACGGCTCTGGGTATGCTCAACCAAAGAGCCCGCCATTCAAATCCATTTAATAGCCGTCACCTCACGTTCTACTTCTTATCCTTAGATTTTGAGTCCTTCTTGTCTTTACTCTTGTTGTTCTTATCATCCTTCTTATCCTTGTCATCCTTCTTCTCTTTATCCTCCTTTTTCTCGTCCTTCTTCTCCTCCTTCTTCTTGCCCTCCTGCTTCTCAAGATCCCTGTTCTGGATCTTGTTGTTGATGAGGTTGTGCAGAGCGAGGATGGAGCGGATGAGCGAGGCCAGGTAGACCACCAGCATCTGGTCGTTGGTCTTGGTGGTCAAGGACTTGACAAAGTCGTTGAGGTTCACGTCCGGAAGGAGGTTGAATACATCCTGGGGGCAGCAGAGAGTAGGGGAAAAGAGGGTGAAATTGAAAGCCTAACCTTGATGACATATCAAAGGCATCATTTAACAATGTTAAATTTGAGATGCATGGCCCTACGAGTTATCTGTGTCTGTGATAAGGTGAAATATTGAAGCCCTAAAAAAATTGCGCTTCAAAATGATCAAGAAGTGCTTAAAAAATGAAAAAATCTTTGAGTGACCGGTTCTACCATACTCATTTCCCCCTATAGAATGTAGTGTTATAAAAACCGTTATGAAAACGAAAAATGAAATTTTGATTTCCGATCATAAATATCTTGATAATCAGACATGCAATCGGCTTATAACAGTCATGGGATTCCTGACTGACCTAAAGGTTTATGATTATGATTGCAGCATTGCAGAATCTGAGGCAATGTTACTGAGTCACTTTAAAGAGTATTATAATATATATGTTGCATAATCTGCTATGATGAAAATTACAATCACTCGCTAAACTCACGGATATATTCTAAGGGTGGTTAGAGAATAGGGGTGGCAGAGAGAAGGGGAGAGTGATGACTGGATTGTCAAGTCACTTGAATGGCTAACATAACTGGTACCCCAAGAGGGATTACATAGACCATACAGTAGACATACATTATTAGGTTGTACAAATCACAAAGAGGGTAATTCCTAATGACATACAAAACTGATGACTTGCCAGAGAGCTGTTAATGCAAAGAATTATATGAATTTGTGATATTTTACAATCACCATGACGATAAAAAACATAACAAAGGCCGCTTAGGCACCATGTGCTTAACACAGACGCCTATGTGCAAATGGGAGTTATGTTTTTTTATTTGAAGACGATTTCCAGCAAGTTTTTGTGAGTTTTTTTTTAATTTTACCGGTTCAAACAATCAATCTACAACAGAATCTACACTTCAGAATGAATTATAGCCATGTTCTCTCGACAAAGGATGCCCATACCAGAGCTCAAGATTAGCTTTAATACTTTTCCTGACAATTGGCAATGAACAAAAGTTTTGAAACAGCATCAACAAGGATGATATCAAAGGAAAAGTGATAAGATCTAGAATCCAATACTGAATAGTAGCACAATTCTCTCACAAAAGAAAACTGGGTAAATATTCATGACTTTGCAGACACAACCTCTTGTGCATAAGGTTTGAACTATCAGGGCTGTGGACAAGTGTTAACACATTGCCTACTGGAACCCGGTGGCCCCTGTATTAAACCTATGGCAATGAGAGCATTCAGTAGTCAAAGGGGTAACAAAGCTACTGTAACCACCTGACCCAACCATTGTAAAGTAGATTCATGCAATAGACTAAACATCTTATTCTAAATTCAGTACTTACAGACTACCAATATCACAGATTTGCATGATTAAAAGGTACAGCCTGATGCTGCTTGTAAGTATAAGATTACCAACATTCTTTTTCAAGACTACCAAGTACCACTATTCTTTTCAGGACTACACACACTCAAGAAAGAAAGAATACTGACAGTCCTTTTCAGGACTCCCCAATCCTCCCCCTCTCTCACATGGTGCAACCGCAAGCCTACTAATAAGGTACAGCCTGTTCTTCAATCGATCCTACAGGTTGTCTTTAGATCAATGAAGTACTACTACCACTGACCTGTAATTGATAAATGATGGTGTGATTGATGGGTAACTCTCCTGCCGCTACCTTCTGTAAGTAACCACTAATGTGTTGAATCTGGGATTGAAGCCCCTTCAAACCTAACAGCTGGGCGGTGATCCTCTGTGATAACGTTCCTACGCTTGTGTCTTTAATATCTCTAAAGAGTGAGAAACAGCATAGAGAGAATAAATGTGAAGTTGTGAACCACAGCAATCATTCCTATATAATGCCAAAGAGATTGTTAGTAATATTGACAAGTAGATACGGGTAATCATGTAACATTTTGAAAAGTTACCCCATACATATATGCTTCAGTGTTGTCTTTTCAATCATTTAGATATTGATTCATTTGTCTTGTACCAAAAATTAAATCATCAGTACTGCTTAGCAGGTACTCACTTAATGAGAAATTCTGAGCTTATGGATGCATTTCACAAAAATAAATAAATCTGATTGATAGGATGAAAAGTATGTAATTCAAAGTTCATTAAATGTTTTGATCTTGAGAGGAAAGTGCCAATGTACATGAAATGCACCTAATAATAAACAATAACTAAAGGATTTACAATGCATCAACTCTACACAACCAAGCTTATTAGCTCAGGGCGTAGTGGAAAAGAGAGGTACAGTGTAAGAATGTGAGAATGTACAACTAGGGAACAAAGTACATCGTTAAAGTTAATCCACTGAATAGTCACTCAACGATAATCTTAAAGGGATCGTTTAACAATGTTAAAATATGAAATACACGGCCCTACGCGTTATCAGTGTCTGTGGTATGGTGTAAACTGTAAAATTGAAGCCCTAAAAAAATTGCGCTTCAAAATGATCAAGAAGTGCCTCAAAAAAGTAAAAATCTTTGAGTGACCGGTTTTACCATACTCTTTTTCCCTAATAGACTGTAGTGTTATGAAAACCGTCAGGCGAACGGTTTTCAAAATTTGTAATTCCAATTATAAATATCTTGATAATCAGACGAGCGATCGGCTTGTAAAAGTCATGGGGTTCCTGACTGACCTAAAGGTTTATAATTATCATTGCATCATGAGCTAAATCCAGAATTTTGTTTCAGAATCTGAGACACATTGTGAATATCCCGAGGCAATTGAATATTTGTTTGTTTGTTTAGACCTGACTGCTAACAAAGCATGTGTATGCTTGTTAGTAAGCAACCAGTGAACCAGGGAACCGACGGCTTTAAGTCTTCTCCGAGGGACTTGGTAATGAGGATTAATGCCTTACCAAAGGGCACTAGCGCATCGACTTAGTTTCAAACCCGGACCTCCCGGTTACGAGACCACTGCTCTACCACAGAGGCACAGAGCCACTGCGCCTTTAATTTTCTGAACATTTTCTTACCTAAGTAGATGTTCTACTCCTACTTCTTCTGCCTCCTCTGCACCCATCTCACTTGGGATGTGTTCGAACGTCTTACATGTTGGTGTTCCATCCTTAAATATTATGATAGAAATTAGATGATAGAGACCAGGTCAAGACATATCTTCTACTTATGTTATTTTTTATCCATTCATGAAACTGATATGTGTTCAAAGACCTTGTTCTTTGTGTTCTGTCTTGTGAAAATTACAGAAAAATTGAATAATGAGGATAATTTTTTTCCCTCTCATTATCTTTAATAGTAACAAAATGGTGGATGAATTCTGTTATAATAGCTTTCCAGCCCAACTTTCACTATGAATATGACAGACAAAGAAAGAGGACAAAATATACAGTTCCTCAGGTAGACAAAGGAACATCCCTTCACTGCTATTATGTAAAAAGGTGAATATGCATGTGACACCTGTTCTACACATTTTCACATAATAGCAGTGGAGGGATGTTCCTTTGTCTACCGGAGGAACTGTATATTTTGTCCGCTTTCGTTGTCAGTCATGTTCATAGTGTTTGCAATTGAGTCCGAACTGAATCCGAAGTAACACCCAACAAAGAAAAAATTACATTATAGATAGACTTCCTTTGATTGTTTACAACTGTAGTTGTTTTCGATTTTTGTTTCTACAAATTCGTTTTAAATATAAACACTTCATGAAGATAAATGTAGAGTTTAGCCTCTTTGATTGGTTCGCAGAAAACTAGGAAGAATCTTATGCTCACTGACAACATTTCTAGGCATTATTACAGAATTTAATAAATTTAAAAAATGAGAAAAATATAATAACATACCCCAAACCAGTCATGTACATGTTATTTGTACTCCAGATAATATGACATGTGACTATAAGACTAGAGTATACTTCCTCTGTTTGTAGTCATAAGGGAGTTAACAATGCAAGTTAATCCCTTCTGGCTTCAAACAAACAAATCATGTATATCTAAATATGTCCCTCAAGTAGTCCCTTGAGTAAAGGAACAAAATACAAAATATGAATGAGTGTGAGAGTGTACTATTACAACGAGAAGGGGTTTTACATATTTGAATTATTTACCTCTCACCTCAAACAACAATCACTCAGACTCAAAGCAGGAGAATATTAACAAAAAAACAACTACCGGTATGATTTACCCATGACTGTGGTGATTTATTGAAACTCCCATTAACCAACTCATAACCAATGCCCATGCGCATACATTTACATAATTAATGAATATGTATTAACAATAGTTGGAATTGATAATGTACTCACATCATGTACTTCTTCTACTGCATAGTAAGCCTCTGTAGGTAATCCAATTTCCTTAGGTTTGGCATCTATGATACATAATACCTTTCAGGGAACAAATACAAAAAAACATATAATTAACATTTCATCAAAATTAAAAAATAAAACAGTGTTGGATTTATATAGCTTCATATACAGCCAATAACTCATTGAGGTTAGAGTTGTCTGCATCTATTTCCTCCTCTTCAAATAAACTTTATATTCCTAATTCTATGCAAAATTTGGCTGTTTGAAGCAAATTAGGTTAACCTAACAATTTCATGCTAGAATTGTCAGTATACTGATCATTTCAGAGTGTAAGTTTTTAATGATCACATTTATTGTTTGATACATTAATTGACACAAATTGACACATCATTGCTACAAAAAGCTGATTTTCGTAAAAATGTCTAATCGGAGGTACATGTACACTTTTATACATATATTATTGAAACAACAGTTCCTCTATCCTTAAAGCAACGCAAGTCAATTGTTGTATCACGCACTGTATGCTAATAATGTTTATGGTTATGTCTTAGATGACAAACAACTTCTTTATCAGGATACGAAGATAACCCACTTACAGAGTTGGGGCAGTATTTCCTGATGAGCTCATTGATTGCGATGTCATTCTGGTGAAGCTTGGGACCTGTATGGTACCAGCCTACGATCTTTTCTCTTGCTAGATGGGAGGACAGGAAGAAAAGAATTTAAACAAACTTATTACAAATCCACAATTCAACAGCTATGATGATTAGATTTAGCATTCTCAAGTTACTTGCTTCAAGTGTTGTCATTTCAAAGGGTGGATTGGATGCGAGTATGACAACTACCATGCCTGCAACGTGTGGGCTGCCCTACCTGTACAAGTATCTACATAATTAGGTAATAGTATTTTCATCAATGTTTGATACTGATGCTACCTTCATGTAGAAATGCTGATGCTACTTTGATGTAGAAATGTACATGTACAAGTACTTCTTTTCATTTTTTCCCTTTCATTTTTTAAACACATATTTTTCTGTTGGTAAAGAAGCCCACCATCTGACAATCCATTTCCCACCTGATATTACTGGTAATTACTGCAAGCCTATCATCCCAGGTTGGCTTCTAGGAGCTGCTGAAAAGGACTACTATTTCAAGGTTCAAGATTCAAGCCTCACTATGCGAGGCAATCATTAGCTACAGTTGCTATCAAAGACTCATGATTGACATTTTTTTAATTTATACAAATTGTTATTGTATCATTTTCATTTCTGTTAGATAAGCAGTAAAAGAACAATCAAATGTTCAGTGTTATAAAACCCCTGTCCTGAAGTGATTGTCAGCTTACCATTGACTTTCTTGAACATTGTGTGCATGTTCTCCAGGTAATCATGATCCAAGAACCACACAGAAGTATCTTTGTCATCTTCGTCAAATGGAACTGAGAAGAGAGAGAGAGAGAGAGTCAGAGAGAGAGGGAGAGAGAGTCAGAGAGAGAGAGTGAGAGAGAGAGAGAGAGAGAGAGAGAGAGAGAGAGTGTTAACATGGTTTAAGCATCTAGACATTTCAAATTGTGCATTTGTTCTCATACAAGACTAGCTTTCCGATCTACTCACTATATTGGCAACTCCTTCAACTAGATATCTGTCCCCTCAATCAAGTGGAATTTTAACTTGGACCCTCTCTCAAAATTGGCGTAACATATTTCATATTTGTACAGTCAAGTATTGTTAACTTTATTTTTAAAAAGAGGGGGGGGGGGACCTCTTATACTTGGTACAAACCATTGGGCAACACTCAGTGGGCAAAAAAAACATTCTCCTAAACGCAAAATACTTTGAAACGTCAAGCTTTAATGTCCATTTCTTGGGATGCAATGCAAGGGTGTGGTTCTTTTTTGCTACAAAGTATGTAACTTCTAATCTTACACAGAGCCTTCCAATTCATATCCACCAGTTATTAATGTTTATCTAACTTGAATGGATAATTTTATTGGCAATTTCACAGATTATGAGACATGGCAGACAATATTAAAATCAGTATTTCTTCCATCTTTTAATTTTACCCAAGATGGTTGAAATTAGGATTATGTTCCTAGATAGATTAGTGGAATAATTTTCTAGTTTCTACCATTGATTTTATCATTGCATGCCCCTTTCATGGAGAATCTGAAACTGTACATGAATTATTATATTCGGGACTACAAAAATCAATTAGGGTCTAGACTAGGTCTAGTCTATGCATAAAATCTTAGTTTAAGCATTCATGTACATAATATGTTGAAATTGTATTTCGGATGAAATTCACCAAGTCAATTTATTACATTATGAACTGCATTTCTAGACAGTGAAACAATAGAAAAGCTTGGCAAAACCAATTAAAAAAAAAAAAAAATTCCAAACCAGGTGTTGTTAGTACGCTACTGATATAACGTGACCAACCAACATTTTTAAGTATCACTTAAAGGTACTATGTCCCATTTGCAGGCCAAAAAAATGAAAAAGTTAAATTCCAACTGCATTTGAAAGATAATACTAATTTAGAACTTCCCTAAAAAAGGTGGGGCTTGAAAATGTCTTCAAGTGGGAAAATAACGACTATTAGTTGTCAAATCGACTTTAGGGCTATAGAGCCCAAAAGTAATAGTCTTGATTTTCAGAAAATTGTACCGAATGGTCATACGTTTTATGCTGCGCAAAGATTCAATCAGTTTAATCTTGGCCATCACAAGAAGTGGGTTATTGATGTAGACAAATGCTCATGTACCCTTTACAACTCTTTTCATGTATGTTATTACCAAAGAAGAAAAAAAGCCAGTCAGTCACTCAATAGTGTCTGACAGTGAAGTCTAGCAAGTAAACGGGTTTCCTTGCATAATTTGAATATGAGGACACTGCTAATGTTTAAATTTCACAGATAGGACATACATGACATATTCATAATTCCTGCAAAGTTCTACAGAATTTGAGGTTGGCTGCAAAAAGGACATAGTACCTTTAAAATCTAAAGGATTTAATGATAGATATTTAATATCAAAACAAAGGATGAAGCGTAGAATATAACCACAGAAATATAATTTCAATAAGGTGTACAATGTCCAATCAAAGATGACCCTTAAAAATGTAACGTTAGTCGTTAGGCCTACTAACCATGGCCATGGAATAGGCGCCATGGAATTGGGCACATGCAATTAGTTAGCACCATGACTGAGCCTGAAATACACGGTAGTCTAGGCTACTACTACTTTACTACTGTCCAAATGAAACTGTCAAGTCAGCTTTGTCAAGTGTTAATTGTCAGACTCTCTTTCATTATATTTAAATCTCTCAATCTCATCTCAAGAAACGAAGAAAAAAACGTTTTTATTTTGGTAGAATAATGTTGTTACTCAAGAAACTTAAACAGACATTTCGTTAAAATAATAGTGAATATTACATTGAACTACAATAACAATACACATATTAAATGCAAATACCATCATTTGTGAGTTCTTAACAAAATTATTTGATGTGATTGTTTACCTGCGAAACAATTTGCAATGTCACACACTCCCTGTCTCCACGATCCCAGCAAAACGCCGACGACTCTTCTTTGATTTCGTATCCTGTTGAAATGATCAACGACGCTTAGAAGCACTAGTGGATGAACAACCACTTTCTTTATTTCAATTGTCGGCGCAGACATTATTAACAGCTATTTTAGTGACGGTTTACAATGCCAATTTTTCACACACTGATTTTTGCACGTGTGGGTCTGACGTCTGAGAAGCAAGTTGAAATGAATCGACAATAAAACAGCTGACAAAATGTAAACATAGATGGCGCTATAACACAAAGTTGAAAGGGGGCCGCGGGTCGAACATGTTCTTTTTTCATTCCCAAAGAACATAGTACCAAGAAAAAGATAACAGTACTTTATTCATTTAAATCAAAAAGATCATAATACTGTACCAAGACAAAGATTATAGTACTGTACCAAGGAAGAGATAACAGTAGAAAATTCCGATCCCTTGAAAGTTTAAAAATATAGAGAAATATAAAAATTGGCACAGGAAACATTTCGTCACTGTTTTATCCGTAGTTAAAAACCTATCGTTTCAGTTTTAACTTTGCTTTTCTGATTTTCACTGTTTTACTGAATGGGGGAGGGCTTACGAAGTTGTCGCCCTATAAAATCAATAAAAATACAATGGATAGAATAAAATATACAACAAATTCATAGCATCCCTTCCGTAAATTTGTATGTAGGCCTATTTATATATCACCACCTTATAATGTCTAAAAGGTATGCAGAGCTAGTGATTCGTCTCGTCTTTTGTTAGCAAAGGATAGCTTTCGTGTTACAATTGTATTCTTCTATCAAAACACCTCCCTGCTTCCATAATGACATGAACTTTCTTACAACTCATATGGCCATCATATCTGTTGAAAAAGAGGAATTGTATAGTTTCATAAAGGGTAACCATATAATGATTAAAATCGGTGGCGTATCCATCATGGGATGCACCCTCCCCCTTCAGAAAGAAATCCCATTAACCATCATCCCCATTTTTTATAGCTTTTTGTGGATTCGTCAGTGGAAACGATCATGATCATGATCTCAGAAATCAGTGATCAAACACAGATGTCAATGCCCACCTCTTGTCACTAGATGGCGCCACAGCTTGGTCTTCAACCAGGTTCACTGAAAAAAAGCTAACTAGTTCAATGGTCAATTCTCAGATCACTTTATAATTATGGTTATTGAGGACAATTATCATATATTGCCTATTCTTTGATTGTTTTTACGATATTTAGCATTTGTATAATTCGAGCGCATTGGAAGAATTATTAATAAAGTATGTGAAACGAAGTAAGCATGCTTGAAAAATAGGCCCATGAGTATATCATCTTGTGTTTTGTTTTTGTCTATCTATCTATATATTTGTTAATGTTAAAGTTCGAGTAAGCCTTCTCTAAACAAGTGTCACAAATCTGTGTGGTTTTATTATCGATGTGGACTTCGAAGTTAGAGTCCACCTTGTTGGCTTCCATCGACGCTCAATTAAACGTCACAATGGAAAGAGGGCGTGTTTTCGCCCACGTTGTGGTGGTTCATCCTAATTACCCGTGACCGCCAGAGTCTCGTAAATCTTTCATTTCGAACATTTTCACCGAATTCTTAAAAACATGGAAGCTTTTATAGTGTTGTGTTCGAGTGAAAGCGAGAGTAGGTTGAAGGGAAATTTGTTAAAAGCTTTAAGAAAGAATTATGGCTAGCAACCTTACATGACCATCATATTTTTTTCTTCCCCCTTTTATTTCATGAACATGTAAATAACAATATGGATGAATATCAGTTATATTGACTTTATGTGCGAGGATAGAAAGTTTCTTGATGACGATGAATATCTAGGTGAAATAGATGAAATATTTATTGGTTAATGCATCATCTTCCGTAACCCAGTGGATTTACAGGGGGAGAGAGAGAGAGAGGGGGGGGGGCGAAGTGGATGAGTAAGGAGAGGGAGCGAGAAAGACAGAGAAGGAAATATAAAGAAATAGATAGAGATAGAGAGATAGAGAATTAAGATTAAGGGGGGGGGGGGGGGGTAAACAGATGCGGAACAGAAATAAGAACCATGTGATCAAATCGATGTTATAGTAAATCTTCAAAATGTTACACACCGTTTTTATTTCCAACACGATGCCAGGTTCAATCAGAGCCGACACAATGACGTGTTTGTTTTGAAAGAAGTTGACATTAAAACGACATTTTTATGCCAACATTTTAGACCTCTCCCGAACTTATTATGGTTGTCGAACTGTCGAGGGGTCTTCGTGTTCCAGCGGCCTTCTGTATCACGCAACAAAACCATTTCGATTCTATTTTGCGAATTTCCACATTCCTCCTGTACCCATAGCTATCTCTCATCTTTTCTCTCATCATTTTCTTTCCTCCAGCACGACCGCCCATCAGTATTATTCCATTGATAAAAGCCATTCCATATCCATACTATCTCTTGCTTATCGTATATACGCTCTCTCGACAGTGTGACTAGCACAATTTTTGGTGTTTTTATTTGTTTTATTTTGCTTTCCGATATCCTCATAATTGAACCCTGACTTTGGTGGCCAGCATGTTGAAAGTTAGGTTTCCTGGGAGTAATTCCAATTTAATAGTCATGTAAAAAAAAAATGTATATAATGTAAATATACTTTATCATTTTCGTTTTGCATTGATAGACTGATGTTCTTTCACGGGTTAGGATGGCGGGAAGGCTGCAATGATTATTGTAAGAGATAGGAGAATCATTTCTGTAAGAAGTTCCGCCTGTAGCGTTTTATATTTGATATCAGTGTATATTATATGTAATTATATATATAGGTTTTCCCGCCAAATTTCATCAGAGTTGCATCCGATTTAACGATGCGATCATTCAATTTCGAGAGAGAATGAAAAATCATCGAGATCAACATTCAAAAAGCTAATTAGTTCATTCAATTTAATTGTATAAGCATGCGATTTCATGATTTTCTCACATAAACGTGTATAAAGTGCGTTCAAATTAAAAATGCAAGTACATGCATTCAATTGCGCACCTGCACCGTCCTGATGAACGTTATGGTATTCAAATTGACGAATAGGCAAGCATTTACAGCATTTGAGAAGTCTTTTTATGTTACATTTTATATTCTTTGCAATCTGCATCTCTTTGAATAAATTATGCAAACTTTATGTACCTTGAAATGGGACCTTTACCTTATAGTGAAATATCTCATTCATCTGACAAACCGTCATGTAAACAAATCATGATTTATAACCATTCTGTAAGTGTTATGTCCATACCATACTGCTAGGGGATAAAGTGAAACTGGAAAAAAAGATTAGAAAGAAAAGAAAAGAAATATATAGAATATGATAAAAATAAACATTATGAAACTTTAAGAATGAAAATTAAGTTATATAATTAAAAACAGTGAGAAAAAAAAATGACGTGAAAAGATTGCGGTAAAAATTAAATAGAACTGCAGAACTTGTTCATGCTGATTTAATTTGAACGTTCAAAGTGTGAAGGTGTGTGCCTATAAATGAAATTGAAATTGGTATTAAGCACGAAATTGAACGTCTATCCAGCTTGCGCGAAATTGAATGACAACTTAGCGGCACTAAATTGAATGGATTTCTCTCTAAATTGAATGAAATAAAATTTAAAAGGAATGATATAAAATGAAATTAAATGCTCAAAGAATGAAAATGAACCATGAGAGCAGAGAGTTGATGAAAACCGTTCGAACTTGAACGCCTATTCATGAAGTCGAATGCAACTCTGATGAAATTGGGCGGGAAAACCTAAATTGTCACCAATGGTTATCTATTGTATACGTAACGGTTCTTCTCTTCTAAATTTCGTATTAAAATCTCCTTTGCTTGAGATACATGACCCAAGGCATTAGTACTGTGATATATTGGGCAAGTCCGTGATACAATGCAGAGACGCTTTCGTGTTGTGTGGGCTCGTTGCTTTACTCCAAGAAAATCTCTGGGATTTTTTCTTTTGCAGTAGAAAGAAAAGCAGTGGCAAAAAAATAAAATACTTGGAAGGTTTTTAGAACAGTTCGTCACCTCATCGAAACACGAAACAGATCCCGTCTTGGTAATGGAATACGTTCTTGGAAAATGTAAGTTTTAGCACGCACGTATACATTTAAAGGCACACTGTCCTACTTGTAGCTACTTGCTCCCTCTATATAGAAAACTTCCCAAATCGGTGCCTGTTGGTCCCCCATGATCCTCTTTTTCTTATGTTAAATGAGAGCTGAGTTAATGAGATAGCCACCTGTCACAGTGACCTCGATGGCTCTCTGGGTGGTCTAATCCATTCTAGCTGCAGTAGTAAAGCCTCCCTTTAAAAAACCTTGACGGTATATACCTTCCTTCTATCTTCGTCTTCTTCATATTTCTTTCTGTTTGGGCCATTTTTGGGTTGCTATGGTATTTAAAATTGAAAAAGATATCAATCAAAGTCATTAAGCAAGTAGTTCGTGATGTCACAAATAAATTGTCGCCCGAAAATGTGCGTATGCAATATGTATTCGATCAACTTGTATACTAACTGAGTACCTTCGTGATAGCTTTTTGTTGTTGGTGATGGAATACTTTCTTGAAAGATGTAACCTTTAGCAGCAAAATGTAACCTTTTTATAACCTTAAATGATGGGCAATCATTTCTCTATTTGCCCAATATGCCCCCCCCTTTTTTTTTGAGGGGGGGGGGGGGTGATTGATTGGGGTTTTAAGATGGAGAAGCAGGGGAGAGGGCTGCATCCATGCTCAACCGGAATCGACACCTCTTTTTACTGCGCATATTATGATGTGTCGTGGTCTAGTGGATACGTCACCGGAATATGGATCACAAGGTTCGCGGTTCGAGTCATGCAGCCGCGGCAATAGTGTTCTTTGAAAAGACATTAATCTCCATTTACCACTCTCTACCCATGTGAAGTAATTGGAGACCCGGTGGGAAGAAATTCCTTGAATGCTTTAACGCCGTATCAAGGTGGCTCGGCTACATACGGAATACTAGTATGATACATGTATAATAATTCATATGCATGTAGTAGCTATACTATTACTATGATGGAGGGGCACGTCAAATCAAACAACCCAAATTAATGACTAATATAGAAAATCAAATTAATTTGTTGTTATAGATAAATTACTTGATGTTGCATAAGAAAGTCAAGCATGATTATACCTCGCAACATCCTAACGTTGGCGGAAATTATGAAAAGAAGACACAATTATTATCTATATAAGTTTATAGGATGAGAATTCACTCCAAATTCTGGAGTCGAGACCAAAGCCCTCCTCCATCTCACTCGTCTAATGGTCGACCTCCTCAAAGGCCGACCTGAGCTGAGGTGGATGGCTCGCTCCTTCTCCTCAACTCGCTCGTCAATCCTCATCATTTCTTGGCGTCTTCGCTTCTCATCATCAGTCTCCCGATCGCCGTCAGCATCATCACCCTCTTCATCCCTGGTCTTAGAACTCAGACCTCTTATCCGAAGAAAATCAAAATGATGATTATTCAATCATTATTTATTGCGTTAATGGTCAGCGAATGAGGAATATGAATGAATTTGCATCTATTTTAACAGTGAAATAATACAATTTAAGATGAGATAGAAGTAATTTGTTGAGGTAAAGCGATGAGTCGTCCCGAAAGTACAAACTATTATTGAGAGGGATTGAGAAACAGACTATCGACTTCCATCTTGGATGCCTCGCACGGCGCATCCCTCCTCTCTGCCTCCCAGCTGGCGTGTGGAAGGTAGAGAGATGGAGAGAGGGAGAGCATCCCATCCTACGTCTCTATCAACTCGAAATGAAGAAATAAAATAAAGAAAAACGAGGGAGAAGATGGGGACCGTCCTCTTGGTGTTTATTTGTTCGGGATGAAGGTTTTTCATGGCGGCTTATTGCTAGCGAACGACTGTTTGTTTGTTCGAAAAAGAGTTTCATTCTACCATGCTATCCGAGCACCCCTGCTTCTTGTCCGCTAGTGCTATTCACAGCCATCACCAGAAACATCATCTCATGTTGGAAAGCTTGTACAAGGTGGATAAACAAAAAAATATATTCGATTTCATAACTTACTTTCTATATACCTCTGCAACGTACGTTGCTGCTGCCAGGTAGCTGTTACATCTATTCTTTTACAACGAAGACAAAGCTTTTGATCTTCCATACATATTGCATTTAAGAGATAAAAGCGATAAAAGGCACATTCTTTTAGCTATTTTTGTAACAAAGGCGTAGCTCCCCCCCCCCCAAAAAAAAAAAAAACATCCACGAAACTGCCCTTCTCAAAACAATGGATATTTAAAAAAATTGAAGACAAATATCGAAAATGAATTATGAAACTCATAAGTTACAAGGTCGGTGGATCACATTTTGTTTAGGCTGCTCACACGAAATAAGCTGGCTTTGTGTATAGTGTTCTGTAATAATTAACCTTTTGTTTCTCATCACATAAATAGCGTCAATAAAAGTATAATCTACGATTACGTAGGCTTACCAGCTTTCTACGGAGTAGTGATTGCCCCCTCCCTTTTTTTAAATAGAAAAACCATAAACCATCGACATTCGTCTTGTTTTCATAACATTAATTCGAATTAAAATCCTTGAAGAAATGTAATATCATAATATCGATATTAAGAAAAGAAAGACGTGTATATAAAGAGAGATCGAATGAAACAGTGACTCATGTTGAAAATTCTACAATAATGGTACATCGTATTCAACATTATAGGTATTGCCCATTTTCGTCACCCCTTTTTAAAACCAACATTATTTCAACAATTCATTCGAATTTTATTTTGTACCATTGGTACTTCTGAAAAAAAGGGTAATTTCTTGAACTACCATGTACTTTGAATTGATCGTGGACCTGGCGAACATTTTGTGTCCTCATCAGTTTTATTAGTAAGAGAAACTCGAGCCATCGGGTTGCATGATTCGAACGTGTTTACGACTTGGCGGGTCCTCAGGTTTCAACGTCAACGATCGTCTTCATTGTCGTCGACGAAACTCAAAACGGACCACCTTAATGATCACGGGCTTCGAGACGAACGTTTAGTGTCAAGGCAAACCAGAGTTGACTTTGGTGGAAGTTTGAAAAGAAAATAATTTGCAGAGGAGGGAAGTGTAAAGAATGATTAGCAAATGAGAGGAATATTGATTATCATGATGGGGAAAAAGTCGGATGAGGAGGAGGAGGTGAGAAGGATCAATGATATGTGCAAGAATTGTTTTTTAATTTAAAAAAAATAAATATATCTTGCAATCATCCGAGGTGACCGTAAGAATGAAAAGAAATCTGGAACCGGACCATATAAACGAGCGCGCGAAAATAACGAAAGCATATCGATTTTGTAGTACCAATTAGAAATATACATGTGAAATAAATAAATGAAGTTAACCAAAAGAAAACAGAGAAAATCAGGAACAACAACAACAACATGATAATGATAATGATAATAATGATATTAAGAAGAAAACAATTCAAACCAAAAAATAGGGGTTGTGAAGGGCAAAGATAATTATATCCAGTTCATTACTCTTCTTTTTGAAAGTAATTTCTTCGTTGAAAGTTATTCTTTCTTGCTTGCGCGAAAAAGACCGAGTTCAATTATTACGAATATAATGTGAATGCATCTAAAATTAAAAATTATTTTGGGCATTGCCAAAAGTCATTTGTGGGACACTACTTTAAAAATCTAGCTCCTGTCCTCTCAAAACTATAGGAGAACAAGTAGACCTCTGAATTAACAGATTAAAATTCAACCCCCGTCTAAAAGGAAAAATATCCATGAGCATGGAAATTATGTTTTTTACGCTCTTGTTCGTTATGGTTAGGAAGATATACTGTTTAATCACACCCTTGATATGATTTCGTTTTCCTGTTACGCCAATAAAACTGATAGTCCGTCTGTTATGTTATTATTTTTTATTTTGATTTTTTTTTTTCCTGTAGTCAATACATATAAATAAGATCAACTCTCGTGAGCAAATTGATTAATTTAGTGGTGGTTATTTTACCTGACTGCTAAGAAAGCATAAATATATGTTCGTAAGCAACCAGAGGAACAACGGCTTTAGGTCCTCTCCGAGGAACCTGGTAATGAGGTAATGCCTTAAGGGCACTAGCGCATCGACTTGGTTTCGAACCCGTGTCGCAGGATTACGAGACCACTGCTCTACCGACTGAGCTATCCCACCTTCTTATGGATACCACAAGTCATTCATTTTTCACCCTTCAACTTAAACAATAAAAAACTGCTTTCTGATGGTGAGCATGATACATAATCTTGTTTGATAATCATGAAATCTCATTTTAAATACTGGCTATATAAATGGGCGTCGAACCGGAGGGTATGACGAGGCAAAGGGCAGTCGCCCTTAGAATTCAAAATTTGGGAATTAACTGTAACCAATAATTCGTTTGTCTCCAACCAATGTGCTTGCCCCTTCTCTATTTTGGAGAGGATTCGAGGACCCTATTCCGTGCTTATCATACACATGATACACATAGAATGCCCCTCTAACATGAAATGACGTAATGAGTTAATGCTTTAAAGTGTCATTCTAAGGAGACCAAAAGGGAAATCTTTAATGGTGATAAAACTCCGTTAATGGTCTCTTATGAGGGGCTAATGGTGCGTTAAGACGGTATCAAAATCGCGAATTTAAAACCCTCCTTGCTCGGAAATGAGCAACATGCTCCCGATAAACGAGGAAATGAGATGCAAAGAGATTTGATTAGAGGGGGGTTGGTTGACTCTCCCATGGGGTCTGTCCTCAACGCTTCGTATCATTTCAAGACGAGGGATGATCAGGGCTAAATTGATGTAAAACATGCCGCGATGTAAAAGAGTCCCTTCTGCCTTTAATCCTCATTAGCCCACAAAGCTTCAAAGTGGCAAGGAACACGGGCCATTTTGTGTTCCATTTTGTAACGTAAAACATATAAATCAGGGATCATGCACTGGATGAAATAATGCTTTACGTTATAATTATACTGCCGAAATCTTATCATTCTCAGATTATTTCGGTTATATAGCTTTAAAACTTTGAGAAGTTATTATTTCAATCTATAAGATATCTCCCAAATTTGATTGACTGTAATATTTCTTCCTTCGTTTCCTGATGTTTTTTGTTGTTCCATTCAACTGTTATTGTTTTTAATTTTGTTTAAATTGCCTTATTGTGCCGAAAAGGATATTATGTACATGCACCTGCATAAAACTTAAAAAATTGCAAACGCTTGATAGAGAACTTACGTCTACTGCAGATAGTTATTCGTTATGGAAACATCATTGAATAGTAGTTTCAGTTTAGACAGTTTTTAGAAGTTTAAACATAATGACCACTTTTGAAAAGGAAGAAGGGGGGGGGGGGTGACGCCGCTCTATTCTCTTTACGTTAGAAGGGCAGCGAGGAGCCGGAGGGGGGGGGGGGGGGGGTTCGGTGATCGCTATGTCCTATTATACATCCATCCGCTTCTTGTAATGTCCTCGTCGATATTTTTTTCATGAAAAAGTGAGAAATGGCGTAGCGGTCGCTCGTGCGATATCGCTCAAGAGATAGAAACTAGCTCTGGAGGAAAATTGAGTCAAACGAGCAGGGAAGAACAATTATTGGGCAAGATTTATGATGCTCTGTGGACCACCAAATCCGCGATTTGAGCCCGTAATTCACGCCCCTTCGACTCGGTTGGCAAGCCCCCGGGAGTCTCGGCCGCTCCACGCTCTGCAACCGCTCTGGGTTCTGTAACACGGGCACCGAATGCATGTCAATTGTCACTTCAAATTACCCCCATTATGATTATCTTCTTAATGGATTTCATTTTTGCTCCATTTTCTTTCTTTCGACATGATAAAAGGGCAATAATAACCACGATGGAGTATATCCTAATGCACGACATTTTATTGTCTGCATAGGTATGCTGGAAAGAGAAAGGGAGAGAGAAAAATGGCCGACAAAATAGGCCTAATGACAAACTCGTCAACTTCAGAACTTAATATATTTTTGTTGTCATTGATGACAAATTACATGTAATGACACAAGAAACGAGTTTTGTCTAATATCCTGTAAACCATTTTATATAATCATGGAAATTTCTAGGAATCTAAAATAGATTGACTGAATTATAATAACTATAGAATGGTTAAGCAGAAGATATAATGGGAAAGACTGGAAAAGAATAGAAAGGATAAGAATACTAATCATCCCTTGTCCGATTGTTTAAGAGCTGGATACAATGGAAAATATTTATATATTTTTTGTCCTGATTGACTGTGAAAAGTAAAAATCAGAATGACAGACACAACATTTCCACCCGAGTTAGGAGCTACATTAAAAATAAATTGTTCATGTATTTATAGGAGCTTGATTTTTAGATTCAATATTTTATATAGGCCTATGACATCTTTTCTAATATTCTAATAGTGATACAGTTTTATAGTAAACGTGGGCTTTCCCTTTTGTTTTTAATTTTGTCACTCTTTCATATAAATTAAATTGATCTACCCTGAAAGAAATCAATGACATCAGAAAATAATAACGTCGGGGGGGGGGGGGGGGGGGGGCTAAGCAATTTTTCTTCTAATGTAAGCATACAGAATACGAGGTTACGGTCGAACTCGAATGCCACCTGGTTGATTCTAATGGTATATGCCTCAACAAAAAATAATCATAAAAATTGAGTTTTATTCTTTGGAACCAACCCGCCATTGTTTATTGATAATACTCATCAAACCAAAACAATGCCATAAATAACCTCTTATAATTAAGAATGAATTTCATCCTTACAAGATGTGCTGGCATAATAATATTGCCTCGCACATGTGGCTTGAAAGAATATATATCTGGGGTTTATCATAATGAAAACCTCAGATATAAATTCAAGTCTATTATTAAGAGACCCGGTATTATGGGAGCTGACACAAACAAGGCGAAAAGAGGCTGGCAGCCCGCGTAAATCTCGACCAAAGTCGAGATCGTAAAAGTTTGTTGTAAAATGTTTTGATGGTTTCTTCGCAGTACATCAGCTCATTTTGAAAGACGAAATTATGGTGAAAGTTATTGCCTTCAAGCTTTATTGCATTGTGGTTTCCCATAGCAACAGTTCATCATTTCGTGTCCCCCATACCGTATGTTCAGTAACAACAAGATTGGCTACATGTGAAGGAAAGGGTAATGATGACAGAAAAATGTTTTAAAGAATAATTGAGGGAAAAAATACATATTTATATATTAAGTATAAAAGAAGCAGCAGCATAGCAGCTCTGTAGTCGATGAGAGCAAATTATAATTTCGTTTGAAGCAGAAAAAAATCCTTGTCTCTAGGCACATGTTAGCAGCAATTACCAGGCGCGATTCTAGAAGAATTTGTGTTGGGGGGGGGGGGGGTGGAGGGGGTGGCTCTTTTGGGATTCTTGTATTCATTTTGTACATCTGATTCGCTCTTAAATCAAGATTATTATTATTATTATTATTATTTTTTTTTTTTTTTGGGGGGGGGGGATAGGCGACCCCCAAGCCCCCTCTAGAACTGCAACTGGCACTAACAATGGGATATAGTCCCGTTATGCCTTGCACAAATTCATGCTCATAATGATACTCACGTAGGCTACAGCACCCAGGGAATTCGAAATTGCCAATCAATGTCATGACAATATTTTTATTGTCACCTTTGATTCAGGCAGCGTAATTTCATTATTATCATTACTATATTTTGATGATGAAATTATATTTTCACCATTATAATTAACAACAAGAAAATGTAAATGTTCACTAACTTCGATAGTTCGCAAATTTAAAAGCTTGATTGTATTCATGTCGGTACTCGAATGGACATCTATGTGATTATGTAGGCTCTAATGGTTAAAGTGTAACATATTTTGCTTATATTAATTCATTTTATCTTATTCAGTTCTGTATTGAAGCACATGTACATAGGTATTTAAACGATATAATCAGTTTATATGTGAAAAGCAGAAACTTATTTCAAAAGAACTTGAGTTCCAAGAGAAGCCAAAGCTTGAACTTAACGCATTGATACAATACTGTGCGTACAGGCAAGAATAGAGAATAATCTAGAAGTCAGTCATTCATTTTTTGTTGCCCTTTAACGTCCCAACAATGCCCCCAAATTGGTTCAAACTATAAAATGGAATGCACCCATCTCTCCCCCTTTAAGACTACCGGCCCCTACGTCAGCACACGCAAGCCAATCATAATATTAATGATAATAATTCTACCCGGAGGCCCGATATGCGTATGATAACAAAGGAATTATGGGTGAAGGTCGCGCCATTGGGTCGTCTGGTTGATATTCACTGCTAGCCCCCCCCCCTTCTCACCTTTTTTCATCTCCCTATATAGAATCCAGGGAAAGTTTTTCGCCTTTGAGTTTGAACTGTTGGAAAAGGTTCATGAATGTAAGCCCAATACAGGGGCGGATCCAGGATTTTGTATAGGGAAGGGGCACAATTCTGAAGAATTTTCTGACTAGCACCACCCCCCAAAATGAAATTAGAACTTTTCCCCGAATGCCTTTCGAGTCGACTATTTTAAATGGGATAAACTTGGTGGATTGGGAGGGGGGCTGTGAAGTGAAGGTATGAAGGTATGCAATTTGTCAAGGGCAGGGGCAAGGCAAATGCCGGTTGTGCCCTCTAATCCGTTGATCATTTATAATAGAGGCTTTAAATATTGATGAACGCAACACACCATATGATTTCATCGAAAAGCAACTATTGATATTCAAACAATTCCGTTGAAACACACAAATACAAAATATCTGAATAATCAAAACGAAACGAAGAAAATCGTTTGTTTTGCTTTTCGTTTACATCGCCAAAATCACACCCCCCCTCTCACTACGGAGTACACTATTTTTTTTATTTTTATAATCAACTCTTTTCATGCTTCAACGAAATAATTTAGTTTTTATCAGCACCAACTAACTTTATACTTCAAAGGTCGCTCATGTATTTCAATGAAAATTTGAACAATTTCAATTTTATTTCATTTTTCATTTTTGCAAGCCATCCAAGTATTTTTCACGTAGGGGGCAGCTTTTTTCCATTCTTTTTTCTTCAAAAATCAGTGGGGTGGATAACGCACAAGGATAAAAAGAAATTACTTTACTCAATGGTTGATGTTATGTTGGACAAGCTTCCGACAATAATTTGTCATCTTCTGTTGAACGTTTGTGTTTCAGTAGGCGTGTCCATTAGATTTGACAGTGGAGTGTACCTGTAAATTGAATAAGTGATTTTATAACTGTCTTACATTTTTTTCTTCAATTTTCTTTAATTTAAACGTAAGGCATACAAATGCCCTGCACACGCCCCTTTTAATATGCATAATCAGTAATTAAACTGACCTCAAAAGCTATCACCTAAAATAAATACCTAAATGTAGGCCTACCTGTACATGTCATTATTGACACAAATCGCACTTCAGTCTGACGAGCGCACACAATCGTGTACAGCGCACACGCTTGAGCGCACCGCACGGAGCATGGTATAAGTACCGTACTATTCTCTTCCCGATGCCCGGATGAGCTTCACTGGTGTGGTGTGCAGGCTTCAAACCTGTAGCTGTCTAGCGACAGAGTGGTTCGATTCCACCTTTCGGGCGACCAATATTTTTGAAGAGATTAAAGAGAAAGAAGAATTATCCCTCTTTAACCTCGTACCAACCATTAGATATATCTCCAATGTATATTTGAACGATAAGAACATTCTTATGAGCAGTGTATGGTGTCACAAATTGATCCTGAGAATGAAAGATCTGGTAACAATCTCCCGAAGATTAGATAAATAAATGAATATTATATAATGTTTTATAGCTTTTCTCTTTTCACATTTTATGTTGATTACAGTTACCACTATGATTGGTGAGTATCTTTCCATATACTTAAAACGGGGTTGATACATTTAAAGATAATGAAGCAAAACAATAACTTTAACAAATATTTCGAAATGCAGCTGTATACTCATTCCACATGCAGTTCTAATCATCCTGCTCCAATCGGCCTGGTTATATAACATTTTTAATTTAATTATTGATTAATTTGAAATTCCTTTATATACAACATGTAGGCCTACATAGGCCAAAATAGCGTAGGATATCGCCAAAATACGCCAGAAAAATATCCAGCCTAGACTGTGGTTTGCATCAACGAAAATAGCAGTTAGGGATTTTGACAACATTAAGCGGACTTGAACATGATAAAGAAAAGGGGTTCTTCCCCGAATTTTATTTAATGTCCGTTACAGATTTAGATTTATTTAGCTTTATCCGGAAAACACTAACTCTTTGCAATAGTGCGGAGGAAGTGAAGAAGCACGTTCGTGACATTATTTTTGCTTTAAAGTAGACAATGATCACGATATTCTTTGATTTATGGACAGGCGTTCACAATTTTTGGTGTCAGGATAAATGCCTAAAATGGGAATGCTTAAAAAACTGTTTTGAGGGGCCATGTTGACAATGATGAATCATAACTTTAGTTTAAGATAAATGCGTTGCTTATTTATTATATCATTGTATTGCATGCATAATGCGTGATTTCTCTTTGGATGAAATGCCATGCTAATTTTTCATCTTTGAAGGATGTTGGGGTTTGCACGGTGAAAATTCCAAAGCTTGTCAAAAGGCAAAAATGCTGTAAAATGTAAATCTTTCCTAAAAGTATGGTGGCAAAATATTCATAATTTTTTCAAATTAGAAATTTGCAACTGGCAGTGTTTTATTTTCATCCCATTTGTTGTGTATAATCAGGGACTTGTCAACTAACAAGTCCCTGGTATAATAATGAAGGTTTCAATTTTACATGTACTTTCAAAAACTCATCTTGCTGCCACAGATAAATATTGAGATAACTTTTTGAGAGCTTGCAAATCACTGATATGGGCTGAATCAGTATGTGATTTCTGTTTCAGATTAATTATTTTCATCTTTTAACAGTACTTCAATGTCCAAGATGATTTCAGCTTTAGATATTGTACTGTATATCTTTTATTCCAAAGTTAGTTATTATCATTCATTTGAAGCGTTAATAATTGGGCTTGAAAATTGAGCACAATTTTTTTCGACGATTATTTTAGTATTTAGAAGTTTGAGATCTGTTTGTTAATTATCGGTACAAAAAGTAATGCTTCCAACAATGAAAAGAAAATATAGATCACAGTCATTTATTTTTCTTGTGGTTGCTCATCGCTTCGGTCAATGTGCTAGAAGGTGTGGCCATTCGTATATGCGCACATGACATGCAAGATTGGGGGAGGGGGGGGGGTATACCTAACTATCTTGTCAAATTCACCATCGGCTGTTGATATGCAAGAAAACTCTTATGATATATTTTGTCTGTCTCTTTCGCTCTCTATATAATACTTGATATTGGCTCCAACACATTTACACAACGCGAATCGTGGAACCAGGATCCTGAAATAGGAGGGGTTTTTATTTTATTTTAGTGAAGCGCGTTAAATCATACGCTCCAACAAGTATTTCGATGCATTGAATGGCATATGCAGTGCTACCATTTTGACCATTTTTATAAAACAAACATTTTCTATTTTCTTGTGTGGGAAGGGGGGAAGGGGCACCCGAGAACGTGTCTCCGCCCCACCCCCTCCTCCCGTATCCCCGCCTCCCCGCCTATGCCGGTGATACTATCTTCTGACTACTACGTGAATCGTGCAAAATGGCAGATGTGTCATGTCCAGTCATCGTTCATCATCTCTTGTTCTTCTTCACGCATGAGCATCTCAAGTCCGAGTCCACTATCATCCTTGCTCCTAAATTGTCCCCTTCACTCCGTCGAGCTGTCAAGTGACATGCATGACGTCATCATCAAGACTTCTCATCCTACGAGCTTGTTCATAAGACAGTGATACAGGTTCGCGTTTTCCGGTTAATTTTGGGCCTAACATTTTTGAAGGGGGCACAAAAAAAAAAACAGGGGCACATTTAATTTTGCTCGTACTTGACAAATGGGTTCTAAAAGGTGAGGGGAACTGATTTGGTAACCTGGCATAATAATAATAATAATATTATTAATAAAACCTCTGACAAAGATACAGGGACACCAAGACTAAAAAAATATGATAAAAGAGAGAATTAATTAATTTTTAAAGTTGGTGATAATAGTCGAATTTGACTGATTGCCATGTAACGCTGAACTCAACAACAAATGTGCCAAAATATCCGCTCGTGTGTAAGTACTTCGTGCAGTACCTCATTACGTAAGTCTTGATGACTAGAGTTTTAAAGGTTTGATTCACATCATTATTACTTTCAATTGTTAGTTTCTTACAGTATAGAAATCGGGGCATGGAGTCTGGTGGCGCTTTCCCTCAATAGTTAAAGGTAAAGGATCTTAAATATCCTGTAATCAAATGTATGTGTTATGCCTGTCCTCCCTTTGTCATAAAAGTGGATTGGCACCCCTGCATCGAATGCGTTTTTTGAGGCCCTGCTTTTCGAAGAAAAAAAAAGTTTTAGCTTGACTCTTGTAGCAAATTTTCCCCGTTTTATATTTTGTTTTTCTGTTGTTCCTAACTATACATATCGGACTGAATTTGAGGCGACACACACTTCTGTTCGCGCCACTCGCATCGCGCCAAATCCTCGACAAGCGCCCCTGATGGATGGATGAAACCCGTCACGGTCGTCTGCTCGAAGCCTAGGCCTGAGCGTTCGTCCCTTCTCACTTGCGTGCTAAGCCTGAATCCGGCGAGGCTGGACTTAAAGTCAAATAATTAGTTGGGGCGGACTAGCAATCTGTCATCTGGTCCATTTTGGATTTGACTTACGACGATTGGAAGAATGGATCGAGAGAAAGGGAGGCAGAGATGGAGAGATTGAGATGGATGGAGGACTGTAGACGGATGTGGATTGAAAAGAACGAAAATACACTAAATATATTTAGGCGATGAGGGTAATTATGAGAAATAAGGGGCGGCCGGCCAAACTAGTGCCCCACAAATTCAAAGCAAATAGAAAGTGTTGTTTCAGTTTTAATTGTGAAACAAGTTCAATTTTTTTGTTATAGAAAGAGCCAATATATCATGTTTAAAAAGTACCAATTTCAATTCTAAAAGTGTCATATTTTCCCATTAAATTTTATATGACTCCACCAAATTCATATTCAGGACGACCGAAGCCCCTTTATGTCATCACCAATGACCTTATAAAGAAGGTTATTTATGCTCCCTTTCTGGGAAGTGTACACCATTCCAAATATGCGACAGCGCCCTTTTAACGTTCAAAAGTGCCCTAATCATGGTAATGAAGCTGATGTGAAAATGTCCTTTATACCATGTATACAGGACAAGACTGTAAGGCGCATTAATAAATGCCAACGATGTGGTTTCTATGTTGTATCAAAAGTATGTATGATTAATTAATTTAGTTAATCTGAATAATGAAATGATTGTTGTTAACAAATCTACAAAAAATCGTAACTCTCTTCCATATCTCGTTCTCTTCGTTAATGACATTTCTTCGGTGAAAACAGTCGTAACTGCACTACAGTATAATAGAAACCAAGTGATGTCACTGTTAGAAGAAAAGATCCCCTTTGAGTGAGCCCCATGCACCTTACAAACTACCTTTCCAGATATCGGGCCATCCGTGGGAGAGGTTTAGGGGCAGAAGAAGGATTCTCTTGCAGGGGTGGGGAGGGGCACAAGTCCGAACGTTTTCTGACAAGCAGCAAAATCACGTTTGTGGTCATTTTTCAGCCGATAACTCTTTCTGCCAAGCAAGCAAAGGAAGGAACGGAAATAGAAGACTGAAAGTAAACCAATAAACACGGTAAAAAAAAAATGTGTTGTATATGTCTTTTTTATATTTTTTTAAATAGTATTTCCCCCTTCCACAGGGTTTCCTTATTAAATAATATCATTCACATACTGTATACAAAAAGAGATATATACATGCAGAATTTCAAAATTATATTCTTGGCCATTCAAATATGATAAGAACATACATTTATAGATATCAGTTACAAAGTGCAGTGCATTTTTAAAATATCCCAGATTTACTTGGCAAAATAATTTAGAAGAAACAAACAATCAGAAACACTTTGTAAAAGGTAACCACTTTTTCATAAATTTCTTTTCTTTCAGATATGTTTTACATATAAACTTTTCCATATCATACTAACATTTTATCGCTGATGTTATGTGTTCAAAAACTGGCAAACACTGTTTGTATTTGGCTGCACATATTTCTTTATTATCATTATTTCCTTGTTCACTCATTCCTAAAAACAAGAAACGGGCAAAAAAAGCGACAGCCATGTGGGCGAATCCGCGACCTAGTCCTATTTCCCCCATTTTAGTCAATCCAATATAATCTATTTCAAAAGTACGAGTACATGTCATGAATTTATACTTTTGTGCATATGACTCTTTAAAACAAAAACATTTGCTCACTACCCCTGTACAAAATTGAGCTTGACGCCCATGGCAGATACGAAAAAACAAAATAAAAACAAAATGCTCCTTACCCAAAGTACATGAATCCTCTCTAGCTGTCACAACGTTTTGGGGTTGTTGTTGTTGTTATTTTTGTTGTTGTTTTAATCTGTGATTTTGTGTCTCGAGCGTCGAAAAAGGTGAAACAGTTCGCAATAGATGACATGCCCCCTTTAAGGCAGTTATTGAGGCATCACAGATTTCATATCGCTGTTATCTTGTCGTTACGGGGATAAAATTCTCCGCCTCTACGTGTGGTCTTCTACGCGAAAGATGCCTTGGATGTTGTATGTCACAGTTTAGTTTAGAATCTGAATGCAGAAGCATATTCTCAGGGTCATAGGGTTGTCTGAAGAAAAAAAGGCCCCTGACATACTTTGGAACCTTCTAAAAAATAAAGATGTGTACCGCTCACGCGATTTAAATGTGCAAGAAAACTGGAAGCGACTGGGAAAGGTTGATTATGTAGGATGTAGAATATATTAGAACTGATGTCTACCTTTAGAATGGTCAAAAAAAATTAATGAATTGACTCAATTTTGCTCTCACATGCTGCATACAGAAGTGGGTATTGTAATACACGCAGACGTTTCATCTGAGGTTTACAACTAATTCTTATTGCATTTCGAATATGAGGTGATTTGAAGAGCACAAATCTCCATCTTTTTTAATGTGATATCATCCAACATTGAAAAAAAACGAAAGAGAAAGCTCAATAATTTGTGTTCATCTTTACTATGTTTACCAGAACTCAACCTTATCTTTTAAAGAACTTTGGTTCAACGATCAGATGCATTATTTTGTCATACCTCCTTATCTCCATATCTCCTTCTCAGTCCGACAGAAATTGTATACCTGGCCAACCATTATTATCTCGTATTCGTCTCGATTCGTATAAGGCGTAACGATACATTTGAACATTCCAAAATGGGCGTCGTTTCCAGGCGATCTGAACGCGATGAGAAAGTGAAGTTTGTCATCACCAAGAAGAAGAAGAAATTAATAGAGTTGGTTTACAACATCTAAACAGATTTTTTCTCTCTCCCCCCCCCCCCTCCCCCAGTCAGATCACGGTTGTTCTGGAACGATGCTTTCTATCGTCAAAAGAGAAGGAAATATGACTGGAAAAGGCATTAACAGATCGTTGTGGTTATTTATTTATTTATTTGTCGTTTTATTTTGACAGGGTAGCCCTATCAGTTATAAAAACTGCTCGACCAAGGGGCCCTGTATCAACATAATCAAAAACATTTTTACAAAACATATAAACATACATAAGTTATAATGAACACAAAAATTAAACAAGATAAAATATTGAAATAAATGGGGGGGGGGGGGTAAAATATTCATGTAAGTACTATTTTAAACTATGTGAGAGAAAGGAGTTTGCAGTGTTTTTTAAATGAATCCAGTGAGTTTAATAAACGTAAAGAAGGGGTAGTGTATTCCATATAACGGAGCCTTGATAACAGAAAGATCTTTTGAAATACTCGGTTTTGTGTTTTTTAATAAATAGAGGAAAGGTAGTTGCATATCTGGTATAAACGTTTATCGGTCGATAGCACACGATATCCTTAATATATTTCGGCATTTTATTATTTATCAGCTTATACATCCATATTCTAAATTGGTATTGCACTCTCTGAACAACTGATTGTCATCTTAGACTGGACAATAATATAATACGAGGTGTCAAAATATCTACGTTTAGTATTAAACGGCCATAACGATTTTGTAACTTTTGTAATTTTTCCAAATGACACTTTGCCGAACATCCCCACAAAACAATACCGTAGTCAATATGTGACAATATCAAACTATCATATAACAATTTTAAAATTCTTTTCGGCAAATAATATTTAATTCGTTTTATACATGATACGTGGTTGTAGAAAAAAAATGTAGCAAACGACAATAACTAACAATAGTACAAAATCAAAGAAGAATGCCAGAAAGAACATGCAAACACTTATTTTTCTTTCTGAAGTAACTTTTGTCAAAGGCACCTATCCGGAAAATTTCATCAGACTCAATATCAATAATTTGATTTGAAGTATCAGGAAAGCCATTCTTTTCTTCCAAAGAGAAGTATTTCCTATACGTAAACATCATGTGGAACATCATTTAATTCATTTCAATGTGGTTGTATGCGGTCGAGATAATTGTGTTTGCGGAAAAGAAAAGGTGTGCACTTCGGATGAGCTTCAACTTCACACAATAGATATCTGGCTGCCGGATGGGGGAACATAATTGTGTGTTTCCTTCTTTTATATAAGGAAGACACCTGTTTTATGCAAAACTGATATTCTCTTATAATTTCTGAGATGCAATAAATAAGAAAGGCCGAAACCGCATGTCTGATTTACAATGCAAGTAAGAATGTTAATAATAATGCACATACATGTACGTGAAGAATTATTGAAACGGAAAAGGGCAAACATGACATAGAAGAGGAGTAAACAACACGCCGCATGTATCGTTATCTCGGATAGAAATGTGAACATTGACCGACATTTCCTAATTGATTACGAAACGAGTTCAGTTCAATTCAGTTCAGTTTATTTCATTTTCGCAAGGCACCTACTTCAGCCAAAGACTGTTCTTCCGCAGGTCCTTGCACGATAAAAAATACATGTACGATTATAAGATAACACATATCATAACATACCAATATTAAAAACAAACAAAGAACATAAGTAGAAAGAAGAAACAAAAAGAGAAAGTACTAAGTTTTCTACTAACCAAAATACTACCACCCTACCCCCCCCCCCCACCTCCACCAGCAATCGTTCTTTCCAATCACTGTTTTTTGTCGTTTATAGTTACTATCACCCGTGATTTGAATACAAAGACAAACATGTTTTTTTAGTTATATAAATAAATATTTAAGCGTACGAAATATAAAGACTATCTGCTATTTAAAATATTGTAAAACTCAAATAGTGAAATGGATTTCATAAAATTGATATTTCTATCACCCGTGATTTGAATACAGAGGAGACATATTTTTTACGTCCATACACTGTAAAAAAATAATAGTCGAAATAACTCAATAAAATTGAGGAAAAGAATTGCCTTATTTTTATTAAGTAAATATTACCTACGGCATCTTAAGTAGAATTTACTTATTTTGCTGAATACATTTTTACTCAGTTAAATCGAGTTACATTAACGTAAATAATTTAAGTATTGTAATCCTTTTAGATAATTAAAAAAAAGCTATGATAGGATTACATATTGCACGATTTGGTACCCATCTAATCTAACAAGTAACATCCACGAATCATTCACTACTTCTATTTAAGATTAATCGCTAATCACTAACACTACTTCTATTTAAGATTAATCGTTAATCACTAACACTACTTCTATTTAAGATTAATCGCTAATCACTAACACTACTTCTATTTAAGATTAATCGCTAATCACTAACACTACTTCTATTTAAGAGTAAGATCCGACACATATTGAAAGGCTCCAAATTTTATAAATACTTGATCGTAGCATCTTAAAAGGAAAATTGGTTGACAATTTCCTGAAATATCAAGTTTTGATTTGTTTTGAACTGGGTAACAATTAAAAATTGTCTTGTGTTTGCTTAGCCATGTTAAATGAATTAGTCAATGTTTTAAAGTCCTTAAATTTTCATTCAACCACAAAAAAGAATTGTTTTATTTAAAAAAGAGTTTAATTTGGTCTTGATGAATATTCATAAATTATGTAAATATTTCTATTACGCACTGCATCGGTCCTTACTTTAAAAAGATAAGAATAATCAACATACATTGTTTGAGTAATACGTATAATTTCTGATTTTGAGTTAAAATTACTAAATTAGTACAAGCTGAAATTACTTAAAGTTCTTATGTATTTGATTTTACTTAAATATTCCACGTATGTTCTACTAAATTGAAAGTTTGAGTTAGCAAGACTTAAATTTAGTGCGTAAGTGGCAAAACTAATGTTTTCAAGTAAATTCTACATGGAAAAAATACGTAAAAATTACCAATGAACAAATTATTGTTTACAGTGTAGTAACTGATTCCAAGATTTAATGCCTCTATCACATATGCTCGAGTCCTTTTCTTGAAATTCATATGTGGTTTTGGCAGTTCTAAGGTTTAATGAGCATTTCTCAAGCTATAATAATATTCTTTGATAACAAAATACTTTCTAAACCTACCAGATATCATTTCATGAACAATTTTATACAAATTTCATAATTCTGATAGATTTTCTGTTTTCTAACAAACAGAAATAAATCTCGGCTAGGGAAACTCCATTCAAGTTGGAGTACCACCTGAAGTGCCCCATTCTGCAGTTTTTGCAAACTTTGTCAAATGAAAATCTTTTGGAACGGTAAAACAGTTTTACTAACGCGTTTACCTTCATTTTATTTTAAAGTAGATCATAAGATTCATAAAGAAAGCATTTTGTGTGTCAACACAATCAACTTCTTGCTTTCTAATATTATCCTTCCATAAATTCTGTTTATAGTTGACCCTATTTTATTACGTCCAGCTAATGTCTGATAACAAGAGCCACATTTCAGTGATAGCAAGGGTCGTAGGAGCTTGTAAGGCGCATGTAAATACAAGAATCAGAGCTTGTTTTAACCTTAGAAAGTTGGTTAAGATAATGGTTTTATCTCTTCCTTAACCGATTAGCATTCTTTGTTCTTGAATAGCTCCCCCACGCTTGGCGTCCCATAGTCCGCTCATCTGGCGCCAGCGAGACTACCGGCAACTCTTCCTGGTTCAGTGTACGCATGCGCAAGAGGCCTCGGGGCATAGTGCTTATCATCACCGAGTCAACGCTGGAGAGCAATTTTTATGATTTACTTTTCCGTTATGATGAGAGATTTTCTTGTCAAATGACAAGAGGATTCTTCTCTTCCTGATACACGAGCAATATCATTATTGGAATGATGATTAGGTGTACACGCAGCATGCCTGAGCGAGTCGTATTCATTAAAACAAGCATCATTGTCCGTTGTCTTTGGCTATTATTATTATTATTATTTCAAGGTTCAAAGTGGAAAGTTCTCTTATTGATGACATTTTAGCCTACCAATTACTATGTTCAAGCAAAAGTTAGTCACTGTCATACCAAATTTTCAATATTAATCATCACATGAATTCTCCTTTAAAGTGAACAGGTAACATTGTTGATGAATGATGAAAAACCTGCGTAATTTTTGTATGAAATGTTACTTATTATACTCCTTCTGTACTTACATACACTCTTAGTACGTGCATAAAAAAATACTTAAATAATTTTCAAACCACAAAGATATTTGGTTCTCTTTGAAGGCGTCAATGGTCAACCCCATTCTATTATTCTAACTATTATTGTCCCAACCGATTTTTGAATTTTTACAACCGTTTTTCCATGAAAATAAGACACAAAACAGGCTTTGAAGAAAAAAAATCTGTCAACACTTAAATGTTTGGAATGGTATATAAAGCCAATTCATTGCCTCGTCACCTTTTAAATTCATCTAAAATTAAATTAAATTATAATAATTTAGTTGGGAGAATTTAGGAATCCATCAAATTAGTTTTCCTCAATTTTTATCATTCATTTTTGTGTGTTTTCACTCAAACTTTCAGTTCATTTTTTACTGAACATTAGCACTATTTTCTCTCATCTGAAGAATGTTACCAAGTACATTTAAAGAATTAGTAACATTATCATACCATTACAGGTATCAATTACTTAATCATCGTTCAAACACACACAATTATTGAAATCAAAATCAATTCAGAATCACAAAACCTTCATCTTTATCGAGATCTTCTGAGAAAAGGCAGCATTAATATAGTAATTACAACACATTGTGCTCCAATCACTTTCCAGTATACGCTTTGCATTCATGATATGGTTCACGGTTGCACACTGACAAATCAAGATACGTTCTCTAAAACTTGCCATTCTTCATTAATATAACCACCCCAATTGATGCCCTTTTCCCTTTTATATTCATCTACTCTTTTTCTACTTCACTTCAAAGTCTCATTCATTTCCACCTCCTATACTTTCGATGTGTTCGCTACCACTACCTAATCATCACGAGCATCACTCATCAATTTCAGCCATTTGTCATATTACCAAATCTTCCATCTTTTCTAAACATTTTACCTTCTGACAGTAGTCTCAATTTTAAGTGAAAAAAGTTGGGAAAAAAACACTTACAAAGGTGCCCTTTAAAAAAAAAAAATGTAATGCTTCCTGGGAGAAATTTCAATAGTTTGAATATATTTGTGGCTTACACCTTGTAAATAAGATCGATTGATCGATCTGTAATTGAAAAACAAGACAGAAAAAATTGCCCTTATTGATAATGTTTTCAGAAATGAACTAGTTTGTCCTTTTAACGAAAAAACAGCTCAATATAGTGTGATTGTAAGTGTAAATTAACATGCACTTGAGTTAGACATAACATTTCCCAATCGATATGATACAAAAATACTCTTCTTTTAACCTATAGTATTTCCAAGAGAATAGTAATAGCATGGAAGATACAATAATACTTTCTCTTCTGGTCGCAATAGTTCACAAATAATCGGAAGAAATGTGAGTTTTATAGAGACAAATAAAACGTGTAAAAAAGATTTTTTTTTATAGGAATGATTCTAATGATAATTCTTCGTAATTTTAAGTCATAAATATTTCCAATGAAACTTGAGGAACAATACGTGTATTTTGTGAACGATTGAACTTGTCTCAACTGAACTGAAATGTTATTTTACCTTTTTATTTCGAATTATACTTAGGCTAATTGTATTCGATTGATAGGGATACTTGGGTATATCTTATTTATCTTTAAAATATATGAGAGGAAGTATAAAGTTCACTTCAACTCAGGTTATCACACGACAACATTATTTTCACACTTTTATACTAAACCGAATCCATTTGTAACATAAGAGAAAACGCTACCATAACAATGATTTCATGTTCTGAAATAGATAAGATTTTCTTTTATTGAAAACAACCAGACACATTTTACTGCTTCTTACAATATTTCTCCACAGTTCGAAAGAGCAATTAAAACCACACAAATTCATCTAAGAGTAGGATTTTCATGACAAAAAGAAAAGACGTAGCTATTTTTTGTTTATCTGGTGCAATATGAATTCTCTCAACACTGTTTGAATAAACTTCACAATTTGTCATATCAATCTATATTCATTGTCAGCAAATCACTAGAAAATAGGCTTTAATCATTTTGGAAAATACAAAGAGATTTCCTTTTCAGAGTCGATACCAAAAACAAACAAAAAACGATTTTGAAATATTTGCACGATAGGACAAAATAACATGATATAGGCAATGTTATATTCGATAATATTGATTTTTTTTTTCTTCTGCAAAATAATTTCCTATTACAAAAAAAAAAAAAAAAATATTTGGACTAGGTTTCAATGAATATTTCTGTTTATCGGGTTACGTATTCTTCTTCACTTCGTCAGTTCATTCTAGCAGGAAGTCAGGTTTCTTGCTAATGTACTTTATGTTTTAAAAAAAGAGTACTGAATAATTTCAAAATGGCATCAATTTCTGATAAGATTGTACTGTTTATTCCACGGCAAAAAGAGAAGTACTAAAATACAAAATTAGTTTACGATTTGCGGAACGATACTTTAAAAGGATGTGCTTCAAACTGCACTCCAATTGAAGAGAGAGAGAGAGAAAAAAGAACATATGCAAGTTCAGCATGTTTGTATAAGATACTTCTATGATTTAAGTAGAATTTTCACACAAATCCTATTTTCCTCGTCAAGATTTCTGTGCTGTATTGGGACAAGAATATATCGATCTTAATTTGTCAAACAAATTCTTCTTACAATCATGACTCAAAGAATCCCATGTTCTTAAAAAACCTGTAGGCCTAAATATTACTCTAAGGACGCTTTTTTAAAAACTTTTGTATATTAGTAGTACATGTAGGTCGAAATAAATAGACATGAAAAGGAACAACGATCGTGAACAGATGTACAAGATCAAATTTACAGCAACTCTAACGGAATGATATAGAAAACAATTATCATTTCTGAAATCAACCGAACGCAATTAAAGCTTCAAGTTCAACCAAAGATTACAAACAGAGAACAAACAAAACACATCAATGCACAGATAGAGGTCATGAAATATTTACAGGTAAAAGTGGTTTAAATACATCTTCTTTGTCTCTTGCACCGTTATATAATTCTTTAGTATCATAAAAACATCATCAATTATTATATTACATGTCCGCTATGAAAGCAGTAAATTCTTCAGCCATTTTCGGTATCGCCTCATAAAGTATTACTCAAATATCAACGCACTTCAGAATAATAGGCATCACTTTTGCTTTGGTTTGATAGTGAAAAAATATTCAAATTAGTCAGTAAATTCTCATCATCGAAATAAAGTTCGTTCACAACAGATATATTAAAGAGAAGGTATACAAGAATCTTAATCAGACATAATGAGTAGCACTACCCTAATCATGCTTTAGGTTGAAACAATTTTATTTCTGCGGCGCAAATAATGTTGTTTTTCTTCACATAATGGAGGTAGCTTTTTCTTAAATTGGAAAAACGGGACTTGTTTACATACGAGATACAGTTTTAAAAATGTTCACCTAATATCTAGATATTTTAAATGCATTAAACAAACTATCAACATTTCATACAAGTACTTACTTTGGCAAGATGCATATAATTTGAGAAAATGAAGAAACGAGAGAGTATTTTCGACAAACGCTGTCCATGCCATGAATGTTTGCAATATTGTTTTTCCATTTCGCAGGTATACGGCATTTAGTCGTCCCCGTACCTTCATGCACATTTCATTCATAAATAAATTGAAAAAACGATGGTACTAACCAGTCCGGCAATAATAACCTGTCTTTCAAAGTTCTCAAACGAACACAATGAGTAGATCATGATTATCTCAATTATCAGGATTATAATGCGATTGAAAGTATCATAACTATTTTGTTTGAAGTTTGGAGGCTTCAGAACTAACAAAAAGGAGCGATGGGAATAGCCATCATTGACGATGAAAAGTGTTTAGAATCTTTCTTTCCCTATCGACCGTTTTTTATGATGTTCTTTGTGCTAAACAAAAAATGGGAAAAGAAAAACAACAGCTATTTTGAGCGACAGTCCCATCTTGCATTCGCGGAGAAGCTCAGGCATCGTCGGGTAGCACGCTCCCGGTAAATCCTCGGTTTTCAGCGAGCGAGCGGCTGGCGTCTCAGTCGCGGGCATCTCATGATATTTTCCACCACGTATACGCTAAATCAATAGGAGGCTTGATGTATGGCATGGGGTTGTTGGTGTGCGTGCTGCTGTGCTACTCCAGAAAGCATGAAGTTCTTACGGTCCGCCACGGCTGAACAAGCCATACCTGCCGGCGGGCTGTCCCCCATCTCCCCGTGTACCACTCCTCTCATGCCCTGTAGGGAGGCTGGATATACACAAACGGAGAGAAGCAAAAATACACAAAAGTGAGTTGGAATAATAAATAAAGGAGGGAGATTGTTTTATTATAACATTCAGACAATAATAAAACCTGCATTCGCTTGTGATCAAGGGGTGAACTTTTTGTTTTTATAAGCGTGAGCTCTTCATGTGCTAATGACTTCTTTAGCATATTATTTAAGGGGGAGAGGAGGGGGGGGGGGTGGAACTTGGAAGTGGGCAAAATATATTGTGTATGAAATTTCTACTTTTCTTATTGGCATTCAGTTTTAAATTTCGACTATTCCGAAAGTGCATACTACACTGGCAATTTAATTTTGTAGGCCTTCATCGACCCATGAATTATTGTTCACCCCCGTAAAACTTATCTGTCCTCCAAACATGATACAGATCAAATTATATGCCAGTTCTCGTGAGTAAACACATGTTAATGGTAAAAACAAAAGGGTGTTTCAGAAAAGGAACGATAAATATATTTGTTTCTTTACAAGACTACGAAACAGCGACTTTACAGATGGTAAATAATCCAAAAGATAATGAAAAAGAATGAAAGGAAACAAAAATTCTCAACACCAAATATACTTTCCTTCAGGCATATCAGTTTAAAAAAAAAAGAATTATCATAAAAATGGACACAGTTTCGTAATGTCATTATCACCATTGCATCACTACCACCACCATTTTCATCATCACCACCATTATCATCAATAGCAACATCATCAACATTAATATCCTGATCACAATCTGGGACAATGGACAATCTCAAACATTTTCAACACGTTCATCATTCCAAAATAATGAGGTTGACTCATAGAGCCACGGTCAAGAAATAAGAGAAAGCTGTGATTCAAGTGCCCTCTTTGTATGGGCCAGACTTTGTTTTCCGGGGGGGGGGGGGGGGAGGGAGGCTGGTAACACAATTGAACGAAAATAGATACATGGGCATTTTTTATTATCCTTTTAATTTGTTTAATAAATTATTACATGGAAATCAAGCAGAAGCGAGAAGATTACTTGGGACGAATTATAGCAAAGAATCACTATACAGCGAAGTGTCTTCCTTGGCATGTGTACACACGGGAGTCTCCATCCCCTTCCCCGCTATTTGCATTTGAATTCTACCAATATTCGGCTAGTGAGGAGGTATAGTTGTGTTTATGCAATCTTATCTAGTACACTTTAAGGATGATGTTGTACATGTTCATTTTTACTACAATAAAACACTCGAAAAAATATAAAAACGAAATTCGATTTTCAAGCAAGAGAGGCCAGTCCAAGGCAACATAATATGTCCCTAGTTTTCCATGTGAGCTCTAATAACTCAATGATGCAACATACACTGTAAACAATAATTGATATGGCGAAAATATGATTATATTTATAGTTTACGTCTTCATAGTGGGCCTATATCATACCCTGACTGATAAATAGAACATAATTTAGATATCAATCGTGAGAATACAAAAGCACAGAGAAAACTTACAGATTTTTTTCCTCCAAAATTGATATCAAATGTCATCCAATTTTGAGAGAAAAAAAATTGAGAATGGGAAAAATCATTGGGTCTTGAATGCAAGCTTAAATGTGTAAGCCGAAATATTATATTCATAACACACAATTTCGACATACTTATGTGATTAATAGTACAGAAATGCTTTTAAATCATCTAGAAATGATCAGGACCTTCAATTTACAGTAAAAGTTCTTTGAGAAACGATGTTCATATTACATAAATATATTTCAAACAAAATATGTACATTAAGTATAAAAAAGGTAGAGAAACAATATTATCAAACTACTAACTAGTGACCAAGTGACTTGGATTAAAAGAGACAGTAATTCTGTAAAAAAATTAACTTCTGTAAAAACACAAAACTTAGAGAATTAGAGGACTGTAAATTAATTTTCTGATAATTATACAAGTAATAGGAGAAGGGAATTGATAAAATATGGAATTTAGCTTTTAAATTCTTGTAAGTCCCGTCAAAGCAATAGACGTTTCGAGCAACTGTAACATGGGTAACATCGTATTATGTATTATTTTCAAGGACATTTTGAGGTCCCATTTTTTAAAACAGCTTAGGATATTAATGGCATTCAGCTTCAAATAGCGTGGTTAAAAGTGACAATAACTTGTTTTGAAAGTGGACCACCTTCACTGTAATTATGCCTTTCATTTCTGGTGATTCACTGTTGTTTGTAAAGGAAAAAAAAAGCTAAATAAAACAAAAAATAGAGATGACAAATAGCATGATGGGGGAAGAGAGAGTGAGTGGGGGAGAGGGAGAGAGAGAGAGAGAGAGAGAGAGAGAGAGAGAGAGTGTGTGTGTGTGTGTGTGTGTGATGAGTGAGAGAGAAAGAGAGAAGGGTGGATAGAAAGTAGATATATTGGTAGGGAGAGATGGAGAATGAAGAGCGAGAGAGAAAGAGAGAGAGAGAGAGAGAGAGAGAGAGCGCGAGAGAGTGCGGTTATTAAAGAATGACAGGAGAGAAAACACAGGGCTATGGAAGGGAAGATTGACTTTCGAATGAAAACTGCTCCCATCAAAGCGATAAATCATTGCTTCTACATTTTCATCTCAATCAAACGGCATCTGTGTCAAGTCCACACAATGGGACCAAAACACATTCTTATCACGCAAAAACGGTGACCTGTGGTCGCCGCAACCATATTTTTCATTTTACCAAAACAGATTTTACCCCTCACTTTTCGCATTTAACACGATTAAAGGTAATACAAAGTTTTGGGAAATTTTGAAAACTGGGTGGATAGTAAATATTTACAATTTTGATATATTTGGATGCCCCTGTGGATTTATTATAAGCACTAAAAAAATTAGCCCCTAAAACACTTCTGTTTTCGAGAAAAATTGAATATAAAAATTTACCGGTGCTCCCGGTAAATTTTGATAAATTTCAAATGGCGCCTATGGCCGTACAATGGTAGCTGCGACCATGAAAATCTCAGAATATGTAGTTGGGATATATAATTTCCAAACGGGAATAGCTTATCGGTCGATTTTAGTCAAGAAACATTGTTTTATAGCTAAATTAATATCTTGACCTTGAGAGGGAGCTATACAACATAAAGAGCTTATTATTTATAATTTCAGAACTTTATACTCGATTTCAACCGCGACAACGATCAATGTATATTGTAGGAACGCATATGCTTCCAATATGTTAATTTGAACCAAATTTATGACCCCATACCAAAACTTTGTAATACCTTTAATATATTCTATAAGACTACAGTACAGCATACATGTATGTATGAAGGCTTCCGGAAGCTTTTTTTTTAAAAGAAGGCCTGATCTGCATCCATAATTCAACTTGAAAGACGGTGATAAAGACTGGTGAATAATACAATTATTGTAATAATTATCTTTAAATTATTTTTAAGATAAAGAGCGCAACGGAAATGTATTGCAATGGAGTCACAAAAATGAAAAGAGATGTATTCAATACCATCATAAGATCAACATAGAAATATCAAAATAATACAAAAAATTGAATATAAATGTAGGCTCTATTGAGAATTTATGGCCTTGTTCATCACTTTTTTAAAATATGCAAACATTATAATGACGTATCAATAAATCGGAACGGGATTATTTTCTACGGGACGTATATAGGGATATTGAAACTACCATTGAGTTCATTTCTCGAAAGCATTTGCGACTGCGTTACAGTCAACTTGTTAATACTTCTCATCGTTTTACATCAGTGATTCCCATATAGGCCCAGTCATTTTAGCAATACAAACAAAGACACATCAATGATAATGGTTATGGATATGTTTTTTCAGAAGGGGGGAAAAACACATCATCTTCTTCCGCAAGAGAAACATCGTGACAAACATTTTTTTTTTCGCGTTTTTAGAGTCACATTACATCCCTTCCACGTTATGGGGAACCATGACAACAAGTTTTGGTTGTGCTACCAGTACCATCATCATTTATGAGCAGGACAGACAGACAGACACAAGCCGGGGTTTGTGGCCCATTGGCCGTGTGTGTGGTCGGCATCTGTATCGCATCCGAAGGAGAAATAAAAATGAAAGATGGGAGATAATGGGGCTGGCTGAAGGGAAACTATGGCAATGAAAATGAGAGAGAGGGAGAGGGAGAGGATGAGGGGGGGGGGGGGATGTGAACTAGAAAACAAGGCAACACCGTCTACACTCATAAGTTATAAGGCATAGTTGGAACGAAAGGAACGAAATACATTGGCGACGGCTGGGAAAGCATGAAAATAATATCCCCCCAAAAAGGAAAAAACAAAAAGAAGCGACCACCCCACAAAAAAAATATCGTGACACTTTTAGGGATGAACATATTCGTGAGCGCAGAGAGTGAGTGAGAGAGAGAGAGAGAGAGAGAGAAAAAGGGGGGGGGGTAGAGAAACGAAGGGGTCGTCAATAAATATAATAAATTTGTAACAAAAGAACAGTGGGCGTCGATATAGCTTGCATGCCTGTAACTTTCCAACTCGGGTCATTGTAGACCTAAACTGAAGTACAGAGAAAGCCCAACATAATTACTGTCAAATTAAAAACATGTTAAATGTTAAAATAATCTCTTACCTAACATGATATATTCCATTTACATTGGTTACAACAGCAATAAAAACTCCCTCTTGGAGACCGCAGATTTGAAAATACATGACTGTCGAATGACACTCGATTGACAGCAGTTACATAACAACGAATCCACCGCAATAATGGCCGGGTCGCGTGGATCGCAAGTGGATGAGGATAACGAAACTACAAGCAATAAACAATTTACCTCTAATTTATAAACATAGCAATTAGGTCGAATTAAGTGTAGTTAAAATTAGATTTCGATTTGTCTGGGGCTGTGTGACCTCAGTGAAGGTCACACGTTGTAAACACAGAGATGTGGAGGGTGCGGTTTTGCACGTGGAGAACTGATTTCAGTAATGTCCGAAACCATATTTATTGTTGCCGAATGTTATCGACGTCTACATGGTATGAATATGTGTTTGTGTCATGAAAAATTCTCGGAAGCTCAAATGAAAGTTGCTAGTTGCGACCAAACTTACTGGACTTCACATACAGTACAACATAGCATAGCCCCCTCCATATTTTCTGTAAAAACGGTTACAGGCGAGAGATGACACTAATGAAATTATCTCACGTTGACCTACATGTACTTACAAATGAGGCTGAAATCTCAAATAAATTATGCCCCTACCCATAATACTTATTTCCAGTAATTAAATTTCATCACATTCAAATAAACACAACAAGATTATCTACGTTAATGTTTACAAACTAACAATCATGCCAATTTGACGATGTTCATTCATTTACGGGTTTACGAATACATCAAAAAGCTATACAAGAGATCTCGGGATATTGCAAAAGGTAGTCCTGATTTCAGTCCAGAGCCCAGTCACGGATAATACAAGACATAACGATATCTATAAAGCACACTACATGTAATCACTTCTACGATGGTTCATCATCACCCTTTAGCCCTAGTAATGACACAGTTATTTTTGCTGTTCATAGCGCATACCCGACTCCATATATTAAAGATAAAGTACACTTCTGGGCCCCATTTCACAAAACTTGTCTCTGGTGACAAAATGACAATTTTTGTGATAAGCTACAGAAATCTTTGCTTCTGATTGGTTACCAAGCAGATTTGTCACCGATTTTTGTCATTTGTCATTGGAAAAAGGCTTTGTGAAACGGGTCCCAGGCCAGGTGATCACATTGACAGAGGCTGTCTGGAAAGTTGAAGCAATCAGAAAAGGCTTATGATGTAGTGCATGAGAATTTGTGTGTATTGTGAGATTTTGAAATCATAAGAAAATGTAAGAACTAAGAAAATTTGACTTGGATGAAGTCTTGCTGAAAGTCACATCTGCTGAACACAGAAATGTGTAAATGGGACTACACATGCACAGGGCAAAGAAGTTTGGTCCAAACATTTCAGCTGTGTATCATCATAATTCGAATATGACAGCGTTCGAAGAGCAGCCATTTTCAGAGGACGTTCTGTTCCTAATAAGGTTATTTTTCCAAACTGACATAAGAAGATTGAGAAAACACACAAATTATTTGTTTCATCTTTTCTAGAAGTCAATTTTATCTTTAAAGACCAGAGGAAAGTCCAGACTTGAGGGAATCTGATCTCCGGAAAGAGGAAGCTATTCTGGATATCGTTTGTGAGTTTTACTCCTTCCGTCAAAAATATCATTTAGAGGTTTTTCACCGATTTCCTGCGAATGAAGTCATCGCAAATCTAATTTTGATATTGTAATATGACCACCTTTTTGGGACTTGGGAGGTTGCCCTGGACTTTTTAAGAAAATCGAACGGTTGTTATTGTCTTGCAATATCTACTTCGACCGTTGAACTTTTAATAGAGAGAGAATATCGGCCAAAGATGGCTGTGAGTGCGGCACGCGATGTTATGAACGCTAAATAATACCATGGACCTAATACCCTCTTTCAAGCTCTTGCTGTCTAAGGCCAAATTAACTAATGGTATTGAAGAAAAAAAAATTGGGGCTTTATTTTTTTCATTTAATATAATGGGCACGATTTAAAAAAAATGACATTCCTAATAATAGCAGCAACTCTATGTTGTTAATATACCTCAATCACATTTTATATAGTTTATGTAATTCTTTAAAAATATAGGCTTTATATTTGTCATTTTGACATAACTGCGTATTTTTTCTTCCTTTTTTGAGGGGGAGGGGGGGGGGGGACAAATTAGGTAAGCTCCTATACAATAATTCCCTTATGTGATAAACGCTGATAATACACACATTGTTAGCTAGTCTACCTACATGACTGCACTTAATCTGTTTTCTCAACTGGAATGGGTGCCCCTCACACCCAGTATCTAGTTACAGATAAGTGCTGGTTATCATCCGACCATTTGCAGACACCATACAAGTCATGTCGGTCCTGATGACTCAGAGAATGAACGCTACATTCAGGTTATGACCTATGTTTTCAGGCATAACAAGGTCCACTGGGGGCCACTGCCAGGGGCCAGTAATCGGAGCCATAAATGTGTCGGTCAGTTCATATGTTATGTAACATGCCCTGTGAGAAAACAATGTCCAGAATTCTTGCTGCTTGGTGGTCCACTTACCGAACTGACTGACATCTCCCCGTCCTAAGCCTTTACATAATTTATATAGCCCTTATATTATAACAATTCTAAATTTGTGGTAAAATGCATAGGCACATTCCTGTTCCAAGTATGTGTCCTTCAATTCGTTGCTACAGTACGACTACGAAAGTTCATCGAAAGAGAAAATATTGGTGATGGATTTGTGTCCTTTCTCACTTTGTCAAAAGTATCTTTTGATATTCAAAAGGGGAAAAGCATATCAATATTAAGCTGAGTCAGTTGATTCTTAGGAATGTAAGATGTAGAGGTGGGGAGGGTTGCAACGATGCTCCCTTCCTTGAATTGATGCACCTGTTTGTTAACACGTCGTGTAATTATGTTCATTAATAAATAATGATTGTGTAGGCGGGCTATAAATCTGAAATTGGGGTGTTGATTTTGTAAAGCACCAGTTACAAAACAGAGCGTATATCAATCACGAAAGAGGCTTGAAAAAAGAGCATTGTAATAATACTAATACATTCGATGTGTAGGATATTTTGTTTTCTTTTTAAAATAATTATTTCTTCTCCTTTTCAGTATAGCAGTTTGGATGAACAATGCCATGTTTTAGGCAACTGCATGGGACTCAAATATCTTTTTTTTTTTTCGTTCTTTCTTGCGTTCGTTCATCCAATCAGTGGTTTTTGAGAAAACAATGGCGTGCCATATTTAGCTCACTTTTCACCTTCCCACCGCTATCACTAGCCTGACTTGACTTGGCTAATTGCTGACCTGTGCAGTGTATTCCCTTTCACCAGCTATGCATGCCTCCTCCCCCAATGGAATTTCCTCATCAGGTCCCTGTAAGGTGACCTTCTCGCCCATCCTACCGTGCAGGCCACAATTATTTCGAGCCCCCCGAATAACACGAGTCGGCTATAGTTCCACCTGTTCGTGCGGGGCGATTGAGCTTGATTTCATCACCACGGCGGGTTTTGTTTTTCCCGAAATTAAAGAACTTTCGTCATCGAATCATGCATGGGAGAGAATAAGATGATAGAAAGGGAGAGAGATGAAGAGAGAGAGAGAGAGAAAGAAAGGGAGAAACAGAGAGAGAAAATGCCCTGCATGTCCAGCGTAAGAAAATAAAATAATTTATTTTACAAAAAAAAAAAAAAAAAACGTCCACCTACACCAAACTGCCCATGAACAAAAATACACGCAGACAAGGAAATTATCGTTATTTCTGAATTATTGCCACAAGTAACAAATATGTACTAACTATTAACATGACAGTATGACAAATATCATCAGATGTGAACTAATCTGAAAAAGGATTTCATGGCAAGACGAAAAACTATTACATTTCAATTGTCAAAACATTCATTGTTGGAATCATTACAACCTATACTTCTTGAAAATCTGAAAAGGTGGTGTTTAGTGAAATCGTGCGGGGAAATATGATGATGAAATAAAAAATGATAATTAAAAACAATTTACTTAAAATTTAAATTTACTGATACATTTGCAAAAGCGTGTTCACATAGAATAAATCGGTCATTATTAGCCTATTAAACGTAATTATTATCATAAATGCTTACTTTCGTTATACTTGCACAATTAAACACGAAATGTCAAGGTTTCAGTTACGATTGCATGTGTAACACCCTTCCTCTCTCTTTCAATATCTTGTAACTTGATCGTACTGGTCTAAATTCACATTTCCCTGCAATGAGACTCTTTTTTTAAGTAATGAAAGTATTTTCAGTAAGAACAATATATATATATTAATGTCGTATAAACATAAACAACACACTCAGGTTCAAGTGCAGTGCCAAAGGCGAGGATCCATCCCAGGATTATTCAGCGATTTTAATTAAACAAATTATTAACAAATTATAGTCCAACGACGCTAGTCACGCTATATTCGAAAATTATAAATTTATACAAAAATGCAGTCATTAGCCTTCGGAATAAATTTCGGTAAGCCTGTTTTCCCTATCTCTCACATCTAGGTCGGGAAGAAAGTTTAAAAAAATAATAATAACTGAATCACGTCATGGACAATCATATTTTATATAGATAAGTAATGATAGTGTATTGATCAAGGGGGCATGAATAAAGCAACCCCCTTGTGATAATATTGAAAAGAAAGTAACTGTGTGTAGAACTTGACCGGAAGTCGATATTCGCGGAAGAGATAAGCCCCCCCCCCCCACCCCCCCCCCGCTCCCCCGACGAAAATTGTGCCTTCCTTTCGACCATATTCGAAACAAAACTAATGCTTATATTGTTCTTTGAATGGCTGGAATAAAAATTTGTGGCACATTATTTTAAGTTTTAAACGCATTTTTCTGTGATGGTCAGCGATGCTTAAAGCCCAAGTCCACTCCAAAAATAACTTACTTTCAATAGAACCAAAAAAATCAGACAAACCAATAAAAAAAAGTGTGAGCAAAATCGGATAACTAATAAGAAAGTTATGAATTTTAAATGACATGAAAAACTTTGAAAATCACTTGACAAATTGGCAACTCACTCATGAGTCTGTGACGTATGGTCCTCACTATCCACTAATTATTTTCTTTATATTGATAATATAAATTTCCTATTTTCACCCTAAGAATCTTATTTCTTCACACCAGCATCCAAGTTAGATTGTTAGTAATATTTGTATGTGTGGATGCACAAATAAAGAGTAATTTATGTCCAGTTTAATCATGAAAAATTGAATTTTGATAAACTATTTATATAAAAATCAATAATTATGAAATACAATATTCAGAAAATATTATCAATTCTTCGAAACTCATAAAAGTTTTTGGGAAATGTCATGCACGCAATATGATACAAATGATATCACCTGGGCAAAGGCATGGGGAAATCAAGTTTTGGGGGATAAAAAGGGAAATTAATGGGATTAAAGCAATAGATAAGTTGTGAGGACATGACGTCACAAACTGATAACCATCTTGGCAAATTGTGTTGTGATTCTCATTGTTCCATAGTTTAACATACTTTTTCAAAAATTCATAACTTTCTTATTAGTTATCCGATTTTGCTCAAACTTTTTTTGATTGGTTTGACTGATTTTTCTGCTTTTATTGAAAGTAAGTTATTTCACGAGTGGACTTGTCCTTTAAACATAACTGTAATCTTCCACATTTTGTCTTATTTCTGTAGATCGAATAACGAGCACGTTTTAATGATTTTCATGATGGTTACCAAGGCAGATATTGCTTCATCTTTTGTCATACCTTCTTGCTCTTTCCTTCATCTATCGAAAAACGAAAACACGCCATTTTGGTGTTGCTTCGGCACGACAGCTATCTAGATCACGGGGGCGCGCGCCGCGCTCCAAATCGCATCTCGGCAGACGATTGAAAGTGACGACGGATTTCGCGCCTAAATTACATTGTTGTCAGGAATTAGCGGGTGCACTTTACATGCAATGGCGACACCTTGTACCGTCAGGAGGATGCAGCCTCTATCCATCTTCTATTCCCTCTTTTATTCCCCGAGTGGAATATAACCCTAATGTGCGTTTGTTCGTGGATTTGGTGCTCGGGTTTGGCGCGTTTTCGTTAGGGATTTGATGTAATATTTTGAGGGGGTCTCATAAGAAGCTATACATCTCGCTGTCTTGATGTTCTCTTTTGATAGAGTGGTTTCGGAAACGGAAGATGATATCACCCAAGTAGCTGGTCTGAACTGAAATGAATTATCCCACCCCGGATTCAATTTCATCGACATAAGTCAGCTGCTCCGTCTTTTCTAGCAATCGAGTGAACAGCCCTGATTTCTTATGAACACGAGCGATTATTGTCTTCCTTTACGATAGGCATATCACTATGATCGCCATAGAGAGATAACAATAAGTGCTGTTATCTTCTTGATAATACAACAGCTTTGGTTAAATAAATTCATTAAGCATACGGTTAATTGACTTCTTAAGTTGTTATGGGCTGCCAAAAAAGAGTATCACAGAGTTCCACTGTTCCAAGGGTCACACAACATAATTGTGATCAAGGAAACACACAACGTACCTCTTTGTGTCGCTGGCAAGTACGATGCAAAAGAAACAATAATAAAGACAAGCAAAAACAAACAAACAAATTCACAACACCAACCAAACCATTTGGTGAGTGAAACTATTATCTCTGTAAATTGACGAACATTAACGTCATTTTGGTAGAAGGCTTTAGTTACCTGTATGTATCTAATCATCTGATATGAACGACATGTTAATGTATATTCATTAATACTGAAAGCATGATGAAACAAATAATATTAAAAAACGAACATGTAATTTCCAGTTGGCCATTTTAGATTTGTCCACTTAAAGGTATAGACCAGTTCCGGTCAAAGACATGCGATTTCACTGTGAAAGAAACGTTGTGGAGTCGATCAGAAAAGGTTGATCATCTAGCATATAAGTATTGGTGTGTACTGCAAGGTGCTGGAATCATCAAAATGATTTGAAATTTGGCCCAGTCTTCGTAAAGTTACAAGCACTGCACACAGAAAGATGTATATGGGACTATGCGATATCTATCCAGGCCGGATAGATATGATAATTTACCAAATATATCAATATAGTATATTAAAAGAAGGCGGTTTCCCGGCAAAATTTGTATCATCACGTATAAGTCAAAACATATTCCTTCACATGATTGGTAATAAGAGCTTCCATTTCATTTTTTTGAGAGAGGGGCGTTTCCCAAACTGGTCTATACCTTTAACAGTCTTATGATTATATCTAGAATCTTAATTTAGGGACATAAAAACCAAGTATCACCATACAGCGTCACGCTGTATGGCATATACTATAGAATAACTAAAATATGCTTGAATTCGTTTATTCAAAATGTATTCCTTTACATTTTTAAAATAAACGAGTTGTATAAAAGCATCAAAATATGGCCCTTTTAAAGAAGAAAATAAATAATTATTGTTTTGTCTTTGACACGATGAAGAAGGCACTTCGACCTAAATTTGTAGCAATCAGTCAAACTGAGAAAGAGAGCAGCAATTTACAAACAATGCAGAGAATATGTTTCCCAAAACCCTGTAACAGTTTGCAAATTACTGGATAAACAGAAAAAATTATACACTAAAAAGGAAACGTAAAAACTCAAGTATAATTCCCAATCTTGCGCACGAAATACGTATACAGTCAAATCTTGTATGCAGATTGCAGAATGGATGCATGAAGATAGACGTAAAAAAAAAAATCGATTGAGAGATGATTCTGCGGACTCATCAAGTCCGATTATTTATTTTACATGGGATAACGGTTGTCTGTTGGCATTGCCTATTCAGGGATCATCAGCGTCATGCCATTTTAGTTCACCGCTGTCTTTAGACTCTCGTATCCTTTCTGTATTCCTCTTCATACATGTCATAGTCAGGTATAGACGAGTCGTCTTTCTTCGTATCTACGTATTTTTGATCTACTTTAAATCCTTTTCGAAGAAATAATCTTCACAATTAGCATGTAGAAAGCACTTTAAATTTGCACCATTTCAACCGCGTGAGTTCTTACGATAGGCCTATACTCTTTCAGTACGATGTCTTTGTCAAAGAGTATTAACGCATAATGTATACTGAAGATATTATGTAAAAGAATGATAATAAATGAGTTACAAAAGACGAACTCATAATTCAAATATTTCAACAACACAACAACAATATTTGTGGGATTATTTCAAAATAATAATTAAAAAAAAGAGAGAAACAATTCTGTTAAAGTTTCAGACTCTGTAGGTTTTCAGTTTAATATGTAATCAATCAATCATTTCAATCAATCAATCAATCAATCAATAATAAGTTCTGGGGAAAAGAAAACTTAAAGATAGCTGAAAATATACAATCCTAGATATATTTGTTTGTTTATCATTAAGTTTAAAGTAATGACAAACTGATCCATGTAGTCTGGAGAAGTAACTTTAAACAATTTTTTGTTGTTAATGAATTAAAAGAGAATGTAGTTATAGATAAGCGTCTGTTAGTGAGTGGGTATAACTTCTAAATAAAGACAAGGTCTGGAGTCGAGACTGTTTTCGTTCGTCTGAGAGTTGATATTTCTGATTAGTAATAATAATATCAATCGGACTCGAGGGGCTCGGACTAGCAAGTGTGATATGATGTGTTGTTCTGGACAGTGGAGTAGATAGCTATTGGGGTGGCATGGGTTCGCGCCCCCTCCTCCAACCCCCGAAACAAAAGTGGGGTTGCGTGGGTTCTTGCCCCCTCCCCACGAATTAAAAGTGGGGGCAGGATGAAAAGAAAAAGAAATTTGATTATGATTAGCAATAATAATATAAATCTGACTCGTGGGTCTCGGACTAGCAAGTGTGATATGATGTGTTGTTCTGGACAGTGGAGTAGATAGCTAGATGGGGGTGGCATGGGTTCGTTCCCCTCCCTTCCCCCCCCCCCCACCCCCATCCCCGAATCAAATGTGGGGTGGCATGGGTTCGTGGCGTGCCACCCTCTACCTCCCCCAAATCAAATGTGAGGTGGCGTGGGTTCGTGCCCCCCTCTACCTCCCCCGAATCAAAAGTGGGGGCTGGATGAAAAGAAAAACAAAATCTGATAAATAGCAATAATAATATCAATCTGACTCAAAGGCCTCGGAATAATAAGTGTGATGGGATGTGTTGTTCTGGACAGCAGCGTAGTTGTGGGGAGGGGCCGACCAGGGATAGACGCCCCTCACCCTGAACAACAAAAAAGAAACAAGGAGAAAGAAAACAGAAAAGGAAGAGACGGAGAGACGAAAGGGAAAGGGGGATGAAACGTTAGAAGTACATGTCACAACCCCCTCCCATACCCGTTTGTTTTCTTGCATTTCAGCGCTCCAATAAGATCGCATGCTCGGGAAAAACACGTCCACTAAACGTTTTCTAAAGTTTCATCATTAACAAAAGAATATACAGAACCATATCACTGGTTTTATGTAGCGCTCCGAGAATGATTTTAAATGTCAATCGAGCAATTTGAAGTTTGTTAAATGTTGAGAACGTCACACCTCTTTCTCCGTAAAATCTTGAGGAGCCAGAGGCGACAAGTCCAAGAGTCTGCTGGTCTGTCTTCTACTACTGTCCACCACACATCTCAAGGTTTATCCCCTCTCTAGAGATGCTCTCAAAAGTATGGATTAAGATCTTTGGTAATTGGAGCTAAATTCTTTACCACCAAAAGACTGTGAAGTGAAAGTTCGGGTGGGGTTGAGCGAACGCTGTCATTGTCACTCCATTCGAAAATACAAAACACAGTGAGTGCATTCAAAATGCTGTAATTAAAAGGTATAAATATGAGATTATTAAAAATGTATATATATATATAACACACAGAAATTTCGATATTTTAAAATAAATCAATGGGGTTGTCGAATGTACAATTTTTTTTTTTTTTTTTTTTTTTTTTTGGGGGGGGGGGGGGGTAAAAGCTTCTAAATCGTAAAGAGATAATTGTATTCAGGTTGAAGGGAATGACCGAAACTATATAGTATTTACTACGACAATTTGATGAGAATTATAATTTATTATATATTCTATAATTTGTATTCTAGATTATCAGTGTTTGCGCAAAGCTTGATTTATTTCAACTGACCACTTACCCCTAACAAAGATTTAACGACATTTGAAGAGAAGCGTGTAGGAAAAAAAAAATTAGGAGTACAAACAAATAGTCATAATTGTTTTGTTTTTTATTTTATAAACAAATGTTTATTTATTACGTTCAACTGACTAAACACAAAAACTAATTTCAAAACAATAATTAAGCTAGTCTCATATGGGTCAGTGTATAGGTATTATCACATTACGTCATTTAATTAAAAGCAAGCTTCTTTCCATCTCTATAAATTGAACATCATCGTTTACATTGCATTTTCTTACGTCACCTTTTATTTTAACCATCCTTTCTCCGCTCCGTGGATGACGATTTTATATTGATTGATCCACTTTTGCAGCATTTTTTCTCTTTCTATAGGCCCATATACATGTAGGCCTATAACGAAATACTTTTAGCTAAAGGGTTGCCTACTCATCATTTAGTTATCATTCTTTATATAAATTACGCTATCGTTTCCAGTAGTTATCTCAATGAAAAGAAAAAAAACAGAACGTGGAAATGCAAATTAATATAGGTTAGTACTTAGTACCACGTTTTTCTTGCTCCTTTCAACGAACCCCAAAAACAAAACACACCCGAACACGTGTGGAATTTAGGTGGCACAATTTTGTCTCACCTTTGCGAGTTCAAGGGCATTCATCGTGTTCGCCCTCCCCATCCCCCGGGGAGACATTGCAGGGATAACGCGCTGATCTTGACCTCAGCCGTATTGTGCTTTCGATTTTCAGTTCCATCATCATAACATGTGATTCGCTTATTATACTACCAATCCCTACATCATACGTGTCTTTAATGCGGAAAAGAAAATCAGTGTTAACGTCATTGCAAGACAATCATCGAAAGTGCATATGAAAGTCAGTATTATAGCAATGAACAATAATTATAATAACCACACTTATTAATAATAATTATTATTATCACGCAACGGAAATGGTTTTTGATCCGATTTCGAGAGTTCACAAAACCTTCTTTTCTTCAAATAGTTGTAATTATTTTGGCATTGTGATAACTCTCTGGTTTGGATTCAAATTTCATTCAGAAGATAAAGATTAATGAAAGTGAAAGAAGTTTCGAGCCGAAGCGCAAATGTCCTTAATTATCTGCTTTGCGCATGCCGAATGCACTCATACTCGGTTTTCTTTCAAAATAGACAACCCGATATTCAAAATTTCAAATACTCATTTCTAAGATGAATTAAAACTATCTTTTTAAGGGTAATGTGTTACAAATCGCGTAGATGGCTTTCATCTTGTAATAACTCGAATGCATTCAAGCAAACCAAGTACAACGACATCCCTTCAAATTTATAAGAGATAATTTAATATATAAAAGTTTACGACAGCCATTTTAGAATTGCTGTGATGAAGTTAGAGTCGAACATGGCGATAAAATCTACACCTCTTTCTCGCAGATCAGATTTGTCCACTCTCCAAAGTCTAAATCTGCGAAAACAACGTCCACATCGAGAAGCAAAAGCAGTAGCTTACGACCCGGTAGTCGAGGCTTTAGAAAGAAAATAATTTGGACAGCCGCAGGGCAGGCTCATCTAGCTAACCCGTCTTGCCCCCCGAAACTCTGGGTGCGCAACGCCAGCCGTCTATCGCTGATAACAGAATACAGAGAAATGGGCACGTACTATGCTGCGGTGATTACTCGCGATAGAACTCGGGTTTTTTCCCCTTTTTCTTTTCCAGATAGTATTATTGGAGTGTCACAGCTAGAGTCAAGTTCAGGTTCGATGTTTTGCTAACGGTACTCCAGGCGATGTCGTACTTCTAACTTTCACAGCGAGACATACAAATGTCACGGAAACCAACGTTTACTTAGCACTCAATATAAAATTGCTTTTTCTTTATTAACAAATTGACTTTTGTTATTTCAATACCCTCGAGCGTAAGAGAGCGAGGGCGATAGTAAAATAGAAGTGAGTACGTAGACGAATACGTTCCACTAGATAACGCCGAAGTCGATCAATCTTTATAAAACAAATAGGCGAGTGAGAGAAAAATTGATTGATAAAATTAAATTTTAAACCAAACCAAACTTGAGGATCCGGTAACTTTGTCTCAGATTCTGAAACAAAATCCTGGATTTAGCTCATGCTGCAATGATCATTATACACCTTTCGATCATTCAGGAACCTAATAACTTTTACAAGCTGATCACCTGTCTGATTATCAAGATATTTATGATTGGAAATCGAAACCAAATTTTGCGTTTTCCTAACGGTTTTCATAAGACCACAGTCTATTGGAGAAAACGAGTATGGTAAAACCGGTCACTCAAAGATTTTTACTTTTTTTAAGGCACTTTTTGATCATTTCGAAGCGCAATTTTTATTTAGGGCTTCAAAATTACATCGTATCACAAACACTGACAACACGTAGGGCCGTCCGTGTATCTCAGACTTAACATTGTTAATCGAGATTGCTTTAATAAAAAAACATTGAAATATACAATTTGATTAAAAAAAAGATTACAATCTCCTTTCTTTAAACTATCCATTCATAATTGCGAAATAAAGTACAAATAATAATGTGGTCATAATCTGCAATTTCAAGCATCTTCAAAAATTGTAGGCGAAGGATTATTGTTTAGGGCCTTAAGGAACTGACTGCGTTTTGGAAAATGAATTTAGGCGCTACACTATTATTAATTGTTGTTCATCATAGCCCCCTCCCTAATAAAGGCAAAAAGAAAAACAAGCTTCTAAAGCAAAAACAACAACAACAAATGCTCAAAAGAGAAAAAACTTATATCAAATTCTTTTTACTGATAATTTGTTCAATGAGACGGATTTTTTTGTTTTTTGTATATAGGTCTAGCCGATATTTTTTTCGATTGCGTTAACCTTATAGCAGTACTGTATAGTATACGAGATTAGAAATGTTAAAGCGTAGAAATATGAAAGACTAACTCAATTATTATTATACTTTAATTGCCATAATAATTTAAACTTTCACTTTCGCGGTATTGGCAACTTGGCATACGCGCCTACAAAACATAGAGGAAAAGATAAAAAAATAACCCATCATGCATTGCGCACGTACAACGCGGAAATGAAGTATCTAAAAACAACCTGTTTTTTCTTTTCTCTTTCGAAATGTAAAAAATGATTGAACAAGACTGATCACGCACCCCTTGTATCGGAAAGGGATATGGACACAAAAAAAGTACAAAGAAGATAAGAATGCCCAGGAAAATGTGAATGGGCGTAGTTTATCATCGAAACAAAAGCGTGTTATTAATTACAACATGAAACAATATGTGTAATACCTTTTTCTTAGATAAAGCAAATAATATGTTTGAAAGTAGCAAGCAACACTTGTTGGGATCCGTAAGTGATAAGGCAAAAATATACATGCAGAGAGTGAATCAACTGAAAAAATGTGGGTAAAAATAGTTCTCATTAGTCACATGTACCAAAAAACCTAATTAGAAAACAAAATAAAAGGCTTTATTATTATTTAACGACGTGCAGTAAAGTCTGGAAAAATTGATTGCCAGAAAAGCTGAAATGGAATACCATATAGTAAAACACAACGCTGCTGTATCAAACTGAAAACATAAACCTACATGTATAGGTTGTCTCGGCTTTTCCTTAGATCTTGACATGCGTAAAGCGCTGTGCAGATGTTAAGAATAGCCTTGATTTTTTTTGTTAATATGCACTCAGCGAATATTCCTATTGTTATGAAAATCTCGGCACGATTGTATAGGCCTATCACAAAACGTTCTACGTGTATTCATAGCGCTAAAAATCTTGAATCACGAATTGGTCGTTTAAAACAAAAGTCATAATACCAAAATTTGATGCGACAAGATGAAACCGCAAGTCATTTCCTTTCCCCTCTGCTATCTTTATCGAGGTCTCCCAGCGCGGCCGACTTTTTTTTAGGACAAAGACAGTAACTCACACCGGTGTGCATCACATATTACCTGATAACCTTTATAGAGGTTCACCTCATTTTTCCTCCCGATAATCGAAAGGGTGGATAAAGAGAAACGAAAGGAAAGAAATGACAAGAAAAGAAAAGGAAAATACAGGTACAAAAATATCGGACAATTGAAAAGGGACGAAACAGTCTTTAGAGGGTATTTTTTGTAACGTCCCTTCCTGGACTGAGGTTTGTATAGCATCCGCAAGGGCTCTTCCTGTTGTACCTGAAGCCAGATTAAAAAAAGAAAAAGAACAACGAATGAAATAAAAGAAAGGAAGGAAAAAAAGAAGACAAAAGAGAAGAGAAGAGAAAGAGAAAGACAAATCCAGGTACGAAAATATCTGACAAAATTGACATAAGAGTCTTTTGACGGTAGAAGTCTTTTTTTTGGGGGGGGGGTGCTGTGGTTTGTAGCATCCGCAACGGTTCTTCCTGCAGTTCCTGAAGCCAGTATTTGTTGAAAGGGTATGAAGTCATCTTCCTTCTTCTTCGAGAAGCTCCGGATGAGAGGAATGCACGCCAGGCCAATGAAGGAAACGGAATCAGATATCAAACACTTCCAATGGCGGGGAGGTGTCCTTTGGACGATGAAAATGACTTTGAAGATTGTTGAGGTCACGACTGCTACAAGTTCTCGCCGGACACTGATGAAGATGCTCTTCAACATGACACAACTGAACTGAATTTCAATACGAAAAAAGTAAAGACTGTGCTTAAATAAAAGAAAGACAAGATGTCAATAGGCAAGAAGTTCATTTAAAAGCCTGAAGCTATTCTACAAACATGACCAGTATCACAATAATAAGTTTGAATCAGTTTTGTTTTTTTGAACAAAATAAGTCTTCCGACAGAAAGTATGTCGTATCACAACATCGGTATTCCCAAATGCGCCATAAGGAAGCAACTCGTAATATTGCTTTGTAATGAATTACGACAAATTGATACAAAATATTGTTTTTCCCCTTTGAGTCACGCAATTGTTTGCCGTGGAACCGTTTGGCGATGTCGTGAAGAAAAACAAATTATCACTTCTGATACGTAAAGTATATGAGAAAATCTCGCACAATTTCTACAACACATTTCCATTTTCCGGTGTACATTTTTGTTCGTACTGCTCAAACGCTCTCAAAATTAAATCATATCTGATCGATGGTTTATTTTTGAAAATAAAAAATGTCGATATATATTTTTTAATCTGTACAATACGGAATGAGGAATACAGTTTTGAGGAATCGGTCAAATGGGTGCACATAACTTGCCTGCAGGTTTCCATCTAGTGTATACAAAGGAAGCAATGATCACACATAAGTGGGTGTTTTGGTGACAAAGACCGGAGGTTTAGAATTGAAAATTGCAAGAATAATATGTAACCACTTGTATCAAAGTTACCTCTAGTATTCAAAAGTCAAAATACGTATTTTTGTAATGTGTCCCTCATATCAATAGTTCTGTTATCTTCAACAATTCTCTTGTCAGAGAACTTCATAATTATGTGATCGATTCTTTCAACGGATAAAATGGGGAATAAAATGAGGTAAAACCAGAAACCAGGAGTGCGAGAATTTGTTTCTCTCCTTGGGGGAAGAGGGAAGGGGGAGGGGGTAAAGTTTCCGATATTATGGTGACTGCCATTTGAACTATTTCACATTAAGGCAAATTTTATCAAATATCATATCTAAACTAGCACAATTTTTATGACGAAATTACTACTTGTATATCACTCTTCGCTCGCTCCAAGTATTTGGACATTATAAGTATATTTGGACATTATAAAGTTAAAACCCGGGCAAGCGAAATTGTGACGATGGACTGTGAGTAAAACAAAGGAGCTACCTCCTTAGTAAAACATGGGTTGAACTCAAATACATTGTTGCAATCAGCAACTTTTTAGCCCGAATCACACGAGGAAGAATATATTTGTTAACACCTGCATGATAAGGTATCGTTTATCGCGACGGCATCAGAAAAATTTAAGTCTGAATCCATATTTTTTTCTCGAATGGCATTGATACAAGATATATATTCAGTTCGTACGACATCAAATGCAAACGCATATGTATTTTTACCCCCCCCCCAATAAAACAAAACAAAAAACACCAATGTATTACAACTATTGGTTTCTTAACCGAGAAGATAGATGAATTTCTCTCCGTAAAATTTGTTGAGCTATTTAAAAAATATTCATTAAATATTGCGCTGACGGTCTTCATGAACGCCAGTTGTGACGCAATCTTCTAGGCTATCGAGTCTCGACTAATCTAGGTCCATATTACATTTGACAAGCATGACAATCGGGCAAATATATTTTTTATGACGTGGTACATGACTTCATGAGGCAACAATATATCTCCAATTTACTTATAAATAAGATAAAGGACAACTTTAAAATAAAAAAAAATAAAAATATTTACTTTTCGCAGAATTGGAAGCTTAACTATACTGCGATGCAGACAAACAGCGAGCAACATAACTAACAGTTAACATTTCTGATGAAAATCCCCATAATTTCCTCCTGCCAAGATGTATCCCTTTCAAATATGAGAATATAGGCCTAATTTATGCCTAATTAGACCAATTTACGCAGTATATTATTGATTGTTAATTGTTATGTATTGTCTCAATGCCCTTTTCCGAACCAAAGAGGCCATTGCATTTTATTGATCATTATTGCTCAATTAATGACCAATTTATAACACAGTAGCAGCGGTGCACTTATATGGGATAAGTTTTAATGTTCCATGGTGATGTATTTTTTTGCCTTTTTCAGAAAGATATCACACACACGCACACACACAATATTATATGTGTTTGTGTGGGTTCTTTTTCTTTTGGGGCGGGGTAAAAGGGGGAGGAATGTTCCCCTAATCACCCCCTTTCATGTCCGGCCTCGTATGCCTACGGGGAACATCAGATGATACGAACTACGAGTAAAAATTGATATTCTATAAACGTTAAATAGATTCGATTAATCATTTCAATTCAACCAAAAGCTTTAATATGTCGGTCTATTTCTTTATCGTATGAAGTATTATAATGATTTATTTTACGACCACTTTCTCTTTCATTGTGATCATAATTATTAAGTCAATGATTCGACTTAAGTTATTAACGAGAAGAAAAAAAAATCATTACTTTATATTCGATAGCCAATAAAAACCCCATTGAAACAAAGATAGGATTGTGAAAACGGGTAAATAACTCCTTCAAAAATTGCATGTAAAAAAAGAAAAAGAAGAAGAAAAAAGGTATGGAGTTACGAACATTCACGTATACTTTATTCACATGTTGAGGGGATATTTCACTTTCGAATCTTCATTCATTTCTGCTAATGACATCATCCTACATTTTGTTTCGAGTCCTAGAAATATTAGACACACGAACCTGTTAAAGGTAAACTTATTAGTCAAGGCCATGGATGTGTTGATCATTTAAAGATCAAAATAATAGTCTCTTTGTTTCATGTATCTTTCGAAGCTGCTAAGTGGACACCATCGATCGGGGTTTTATGTCCGGCCGGACAAATCACCTTACCATTTACATAGGCCTACTTTGTTCTCTTTTGGTAATGTCGATATGAATATTTAATTAATGAATCTTTGGGTTGCATGATGGATGATTTTCATTCTTTAGGTATTCACGATTGTGGAAATCATTACACAAGAACAAATATGTTCATCGGTCACGGCTGAATCATTTCCGTAAGCGTATTATTGCTGAAAAATGTTGGCGTTCAAGAGCAAAGTGGTGGTAGTAGGGGGTATATTCTGCCCCCATAAGTGTATTGAATACCAGAATTAAAATCAAGAAAATATATTTCTACCATTTAAACTGTTAGCAACACATATGCCTCCCACCGTCCCAGTAATTTTGACGAACAACTTCGATATTCATACGTAACGTCGGTCCATATTTTGTGTTTTAAAAATCGCAAGCAATAGTTAATCACTCAGAAGAATTATCTCGTGTACTACAGTACTCGAAATACGAGACCTACATGAAAATACCTACTTTTATCATATCACAATCTTAAACTTACAAGGCGTTCAAACAAACAAAGGCGAAACTTTTCGGGATTTCAAAAAGTTCAATTTACGGTAGCACACTCAGCAAATACATCAACTCCCAAGGAAAAAAATCTTTGAAAATGCAATGCATTTACAGCACACACGGGCTCAAAAAGTTACATTGCGCCCCACCCGAAAAGAATACTGCTCTAAACGAAAGCAGAAAAATCAGAGAAGCAAAAAGTGATGAAAGTTTCAATTAAATCTGACTAAATTTATGAAAGTTATGAATTTTTGAAAGTTGTAATCAAATTGGCTGAAGCAGTAATGACTTTCCCATCTGTTCCAAATATAATGACTAAAGTTTTATTGAAGAAGAAAAAAAATCATTGCTCGGAAGGATATATTCTTTTTAGAGGACCCATAATATTATTCTATAAAATATAATATATTTTGAGTAGTGCCCTTAGGGAGAAGGAGCCTATGAAAAAACAGAAATTAACGATATTTTTGTACACGGCAAATGGGAGAGTAATGTTATCCACGTCCTACGTCACAATCTACTGACCGAACTACCAATTTGAGATTCGCATACACACTTAGTGATCTCATATTTTAAACATTCGTAACTTCCTTACTATTGGTCCGATTAACTTCAAACTTTTACCATTCTGTTTCTGTTATTTTTCTGCTTTCATAAAAAAAATCAACTTATTGCCCTATAATCTCTGGGGTACGCCACGGATTCCTATCATTATCATGTACGAGTATTTCCCGTTTCCACAAGGAAATGCACGTAAATTTGATATCCATTCAATATCATACCTATTGTAAGAGCATTGAAATAATAACATCCATTTTGACTGTGTATCAGGAGACATGGTTTATCACCATGAAATTAAATTGCCAACGCCCAACCCAGTGATGAAAGTGCCCCTTTAACATCAATCTTGTCTTCCCTTTAATGGTGGTATACCATTACCCATTACCACCCTTATCAGCTCCAAGACACTGGAACAGGACCAGTATTCATCTCCGAGGAATGTTAGCTAGAGATGCAATCAGAAGTGACGCGACCGATGATGAGAGCCTCACTCACTGCTTTTACCCCAGTCACACAACAACGAGACCGACACCGGACCGACATAAAAGCGACACCAAGCCGACACCAAGCCGACACCAAGCCGACACCAAGCCGACACCAGATCGACACCAGACCGACACCAGACAGACACCAGAACGACACTAAACCGACACCAGACCAAACAAGAATTAGTAACTGTCTTCGAATGGCCTCAAATCAGTCGGTTATACATCAGTAACACCGCCAAACCGAGTTCACGTGACCGACTCCAAACCGACCGATACTTGGCTGTAATGTACCCTTTTCGTTCGGTCTGTTGTCGGTCTGTTGTCGGTTTGTTGTCGGTCTGTTGTGGGTCTGATGTCGGTCTGTTGTCGATCTGATGTCGGTCTGTTGTGGGTCTGATGTCGGTCTGTTGTCGATCTGATGTCGGTCTGTTGTCGGTCTGTTGTCGGTTTGTTGTCGGTCTGTTGTCGGTCTGTTGTCGGTTTGTTGTCGGTCTGTTATCGGTCTGTTGTCGGTCTGTTGTCGGTCTGATGTAGGTCTGTTGTCGGTCTGTTGTCAGTCCGTTGTCGGTCCGTTGTCGGTCTGGTGTCGGTCTGGTGTCGGTCTGGTGTCGGACTTGTCGGTGTGACCAAGGTGCGTTGTGACTGAGTTGTACTGTACAACACTAACCAACCGATGCTAATGCATGATGGAGCGAGAGGTACATTGTTAGTGTTACATAATTTATTCGATAAAAGAAAGTAAGTAAAAAAAAAAGAGAAAAAGAAAGAAAGAAAGAATAGTTTTGGATTTTAGGAAACCCGTCCTTATCATACTATATTCATAGAAAAAATACATTTCATGTTGTTTACCGGCCAATATCAGATCTGTAAAATCCAAGAATTTGGCACATAAATTGTTCATGACTCAATGTTCCTGTTTCACTTCAAACTTCAAAGACTGTCATTATTTCTACATCAGGGATGGACTTTCAACCCAATAAAATAGAATGTGATGCTTTGAACAAAAACATAAAGACCTATAATTCGAATTACTGGGATATTTCAGAACTAATTTCGAATATTATTAACGAGAATGCAAACCTTCCAGGCCTATTGAGTTTCGAAGTATCACAGATACGGCGTATATTTAAAGCTGTGACATATTTTCCTGACTTAGTTTAAGATAATCAGAATTTAAAGTAAGGACTCCCACCCCCCCCCCCCCAAAAAAAAAAAAAAAAAAAAAAAAAATCAACAAAAAAATCACTAGATTATTTGCTCTGAGTCGATAAATCGCAAGATAACAGCAACGTTAAGATGCTGTGAATGATCAAACAATTTTTATCCCTGGCCAGGACGAAAATTCTAACCTTCCACTGATACGTGCAAACATACGGACACAGGTATGTGTGTGCATGATCTGTATACAGCGAGATTGCAAGAAGTAGAGAGGTTAGCAATATATATCGCCTTTAACTATGAAGCCGCATTCAAATATTTACCCTATAACTCATCAGAAATCATAGATGAAACATCATCAAGTGAGATCAATGCGGCACACTATGTTATACATTTCAATAGAATAATATGAGACAATAATTTATATTTTCATTACAATTTCCTTTTCGTTCCCAGATCTAATATTATAATAGAACTATTTTTTTCAAAATCCATGATTCTTTTAAATCTATGATTGCTCGGACTATTCCTGAAGTGATTCCATTTCTGGATGGCGTCTCTGAATGTGTTAATTCTGTTTAAAGGCATTGCTTAACAATGTTTTCAGTTTTACAAATCTGAGATGCATGGCCTTGCGTGTTCTAGATATGGTGTAATATTGCAGCCCTTAAAAGATTGCGCTTCAAAATGATGATGAATGCTTCAAAAAGTTGACTGACTTTATAAAGGTTTATAATTATGATTTACAGCATGAGCTAAATCCAGGATTTTTTTAGAATCTGAGGCAAAGATACCCAAACCCTTTAACACTTACTGGGGAGGAACACAAGGTATTCTTACCGATTTGTCTCCTTCCAAATAAAATTAAAATGATTATTGATCCACTAGACGGAGTATATATTCCAAAAATGTATAATTCCACGATGTCACAGGGAACTGATCCTGAATATATCCGAATCGCTGACCAGATGAGAATGTTGAGAAGATCTTGGTTGAGTTTGGTAGAAAATGGAGACCAAAAAGAAGGTTATATACTCCATCACGAAGGTCCTACCTACTCTGGTGATTATCTCTGCTCTGAATAAATTCTCAGTCTAGCTCTCTCGCCTTTTTATCAATTGTTTGTTATGACTATATTCATTTTAAGATCTCACTGGCCCGATCTTTGCGTAAATAAAGCTCCTAACTCTCCCTTCTTCCAAACCCTCTCTCAAATTTTAAACACAAGCGTTCCGTTTATAAATATATACTTTTGCGATTGTCCCCTATCCCTCTCTCTAGGGGCGCGCACTGAAATAGAGAGATAGTGGAAGCTCAATGTATACCAGCGTGGATATAACACTAACAGTTTATGTAAACTTCAGGTTGCTCCCATTGTAAACTGTTTAACTTAAGTCGTGCCATTTTCGATGTTAAGTTTATTGAAAATTTAACACTATTTATTTTCAGGATTTACAGTGTTTAGGTTCTACCTGACGTTTGATTTGTTATGCAGCTAGCATCGGCTGATTGGCTGGCTAGTTGCGATGGATGCTCTCACACGGTCTTTATCTCAATGTGGAAGACCATGTTCCCCTCCTAGACAACATTCCTTTATATTTTCCGTCTTTAATTTCATTTCATTTCTAGTTTGGTATGTTAGGGGTATCATGGCCGATAATGTATATGGTTGTGTCAATCAATTATGATTTTTTTTTTCCTCTTCATTTTTCATACGAATTGATTCATTTGATTGACAATGTTGCAAAAAGGTCTGATTGGTACACCAATGTCAAATGTCATGTTAGCAAATGGAAATAGATTAAGAAACCACAGTTCCTATGCAGAATACTTCATATTTGCTACTTCACTTGTTTAATTTATTTATTTAAGACATTATTCCCTCAAATGTGCAAAGCTTTTCCCAACAAGACAAAGACATTTTTGTTCATAATATAATCACCAATATTGAATCTCCGGCATTACAAAGAAATATCCACTATATTTTGTTCTTATCAAAAACAATTTCTTAAACAAAATATAACATCGATAGTTGTCACTTTCCTTGAAAAAAAGCCAAATTTAGATACAAATCTTATCAAATTTGTCTTCTCATACAAATAAATCTATATTTTTCATGACAAGATGTGAATTACTAATCGGCAATGCCAATATGATTGATGTATTACATTTTTAACACGATTCGTTTTCATCCTGTTTATCAAATTAAGCAATAATTGTACCAGTATAGACATGATATACTCCTCCCCCCCCCCCCCCGATTACTTAGACAGTAATAAAAATAAGCCACCTCTTCAATTTCAATCTCATGTGAAAGAAAATTGAGCTCGGTAACATGAGAGGAATTGCTCTTGTAATATACTCTCATATATCAAGTATGAGGCTACCTGAAGATATGATCATGTTGCACCATGGCATGTAAATTCTAGCAATATGTCTGTGCAGTCCCATATACCCGCATCTGAGTTTATGAAAGGCTGAGTGGTTTTACACTAATTTTATTATTCCAAAACCTCGTAACAAACAATCACTTTCATTTCCTTTAAAAGTTCTGCATTGTTTAAAGTTTCAGATTTCCCTAACTAAGACAGTATTCTCAGTTTCTTTATCTTTAATCAAGTCTTTACTAATTATTCAGAAGTTCAGCGTACTTATCTTTTTCAATAATGACGACTCGTGTGATCTTCCTTTATCAAACAGTAGCAAATCTGGTAATTCCCAATATGCCATAACCCCCGATAACTAAAATGTTAGACCTCGTATGTAAGCTTACCTTGACTTCTTAAAATGTCATGAAAGGCCTACTCTTTTTTTTGTTAATGCAATACCTTTGGAAAAAACAATACATTTACTATGTGGTTGACATTTTTTCATATTCTTTCTGCAAATTCTCTTTGTAGACTTTTAGGTTCATCGTCGTGGTTATACAAATAGTGCTTTCCAGTCTCCACCCGTTTATAACACACTGCACCTGTAATTCTGATAATGATGATTGATATTGGTGTAAACAATGATAAAACAGAATAAACCGACCTTCTTCTGATTGAAATCCCTATTGGTACGCAAAATTAATTTGTCGAAGATCAATAATTTTTCGATAATAAGTGAAACGATGAATAATAAAAAACGAATTTACAACTGTCAATTCAATCGTTTATCATGTATTACCAAAAATATGATCATCGAAACATTTCCTCACCTTTTTTTAGAAACTGCATGCTGAAAATATTAAGAAAATCACTATTTCTAAAGTTAAACTGTTTACAATTGGATACAATATTACTCAGTTGGCTTTTAATTGCACGAACTCGGTACGATATTTATTAAGCAAACCCATGTTGTTCGCTTTAAAAGTTGAATGGTTTAAACTTCAAACCACTTTTAATACAAATGTGCAGTGCCTGTTTCAAAGGAGGGGGGGGGGGGGGACTTTTTGAATGATCGAATACGAAAAATAGTTCAAGATTTTGGCGGATATAGCCACAAAATTATTGACAATTTCTCTTTCAAGTTTTAAGTTTTAAGTTTATTTGTTCCACATTAACATAAAAAAACAACTATTTTTTTTTTTACAAGCGTATAAGCATAGATGACAAAATAATTTAAAGATTTCCGAGTCAAATCAAGTAAAATGTATGGGAAATAGGTACGAAGTACGAAGGAAATAAAATGTAAAGTGTGGGGAGCCTAAATGAAAAGCATAGCTTGTATGTAAATAGGCTCCCGTACTGAGTAACATAATATAGTAGGTCTTAATTTAAAAGGTATGTATAGGAGGCGAAACGTTTTTTTTCTTCCATTCTGTAATCACCATCGGCGGTCACTTGGAAAACGAGTGTTTTAAAAAAATTATAATTTAGCATACGGAATGCTGACTGTTATTACGATAGTATAGACTTTCACGAAATCAGCTTAATGATTGGTTTTAGTATTTCACTTTTAACAAGTCCAACTTTCAACCCCTAGAACATATATTATCACATCATTATGATTTCTCCATATTAAATACCAGGCATTAAACTCTAAATTATCATGTTTTAAATCGTAGTTCGGGGTTCAGAAAATGGCGCGTATGTAGGCCTATTTATAGACCCTGTGTCTTCTTCAACAAATCATATTGAAATGAAAATCTGCCTCAATTCACAGCGGTCAACCACTTCGAGACATTCTCTAGAATTATAATCATACCCTCCTTTATCTTCGTATAATGTTTCATTTAGATGCATAAACGCAATGGTACTATCAGTTTTCACTTCCCACTTCCCGTCAATTTTGTTCTCCCTACAGTACACTTTCATTCGATTAGCCCTTGAAATACCAGCAAAATTAGAATGAGCTATAATATGATATATCAACATAACTTACTGAAACATGGCTTTAAACTTTGATATTATCCTAATCATTAGCATGATTATAGTGCTTCGTGAGTAAGTCTATTTCTGGTCTTTTTCCCCTTTAAACAAATTCTTTCTCTTTTTTTTCTTTCTTTCAGAACATGCTGAATTAATGTTTGTTCAAAAATCATAGTATTCGTAACGCATTATACTAAAGGCCTTAGGGTTTTGCCCCCCCCCCAAAAAAAAGGCACCTCAAAAAATGTGGTAGCCTTTTATCTTTTCTTTCTTTCCTTGTATTATTATCATTTATCTGTTGGTCATCGAAATACTCCCACTCCAATTTATGCTCTTGAAGTACTAATGGTCGCCTTCTTGGAAATTAGCTTCACGATCTTATAATAATATCATATCGTATGATTATACAGTTTCGGGTGACAATTCTTCTGCTGCAAAAAAGTACGAGGCTGATACTTTCCTGTTGTGAAATATTTTTTGTCTAACCAAGAATGAAAGTAGACACATTCGATTTACGTCGACACAGCAACAACTGTGCGAGATAGCATAAATCATCAGCCGATAATTACCCTAATAACCTTATCAAACAGGCCTAATATTATGTTTATGGCGTATTAAAACATAATAACAACTTTACAGGGGTTCTCCATTTTATGTTAACCATGTTGTTGTTTTGATTCTGTTATCTATATCTTTACTAGTAATTCGTAAAGAATATGTATTATGCTTCACAATATTTGAGAAAGGTTTTACTAATTTTGACTAATGAAGTAATGATCTTTGTTAATGTGCCTTGATTCTATTCTACCAGTATGATCCAAAGCGTTATAATATAACTCGTATCAACCACATCACCATAATATCAATACAATATCAGTTTTGGAATCGTTCATTTGCGTCAATGAATTGCTTTTTATCAAAAGCGTCAAGGTCATCGTCGGTAAAATGGAATAATATAGCTTATTCGTGCTAGCCTAACATAGTACTAGTAACAATGTTTCGACGGAATGTTAAAACAGTAGAAATATAAAATGATGCCTGTTCGACAAAGGTGATTATGAAAAAATAAATAAATAATCTGTCGAAATTCTTAACAAAATTATTCCGACTATGTGCACAGTCGTCTTGACCATTTTTAGAATATATTTGTATAGTAACCTTTGAACTAGTTAACGTAAACTTTGTTTACATTCCACATGTCATTAACCACAGAATCGGCGATTGGACGACTTTTGATATTAATAATATAGTAACTTTTGTTGGATTTTAGATTCGTCGGTCTTGATCTAGATCCCGAGACTTATACTAACCAATGTTTTTTACCTCATCACGCTCGTGGTGTTGGGTTTGTGGACTCCAGATTCGACCTTGATTGTCGAAATGCGCTTTTATTAACAGAACAAGGTTGGATTTCCGGGTGTTTAGTCAATCTCGTATCAGCGTCACCATGGTTACGCCATCACTAAGAATAATGTTATCATTTATGTAACTATCCAAATCATAAGAGCCACCAATCAATAGGATAATCAATCACCTTCATCATCTTTACCATCATCGTCATCATCATTATCATCATATCAACATCATCATCATGATCATTATCATTAATTCATCCTCCTGATCTCATATTCCTCCGCCTCCTCCTCCTCCACTTCCTCTTCATCATCATCATCATCATCACCATCATCATCATTATCCCTTATTTTCAATAGAGTATATATCAGGCAAGAACTGATATCCCATAACAAATATTTTAGAACTTGTCTGGGTTTTTGTCGAGTTACTCACCTTGTGTCATATCTATTCCCTCTGGTAATGGGTGATGCGATCCTGATGATGTGATGTAATTTGTAGCATCTACATGAGATTGCAAGACAGCAGGATGAGGCGAACCATCCTCGCATTCAGGAGGCTGCTGCTTGATGTACCGACTATTCCCCGTCGTGTTCCCCCAACCTCCGGCATAGCTGACAGAGCACTGCGTTGTATCCATTCCCAAACCACCCCCGCCACTGATGGCTGCGGCGTTCATGTAGAGGCCGGTCGGAGTCGGAGGCGTCCCCGCGCTGCTGGCTGAGATGTACTCCCCACCCGCCATCGAGCAGCTAGTCATGAATCCACCGTTGGGCGAGCAGGCGTTCGGTGCACTGTTCGCAAGGTGTGGCGACATCGGGCCACCGATCATACTCATGTTCATGTTCCCATCCATACCATTCATGTGGCCCATGTGATTCATACCAGCTTGCATGGCCTGTAGTCCACCAGGAGCCACCTGGCCTGAATTCTGTCCAAACATATCCATACCTCCCATCCCTAGCATGTGATGGGGCATTGCGTTCATCATCGTGTACGGAGGTCGGAGAGCGTGGCATTTTCGTCGGAAACCTCGCGGTCGACGTCGAAATGAACCTTCTTCGAACATGAACTCACTGGCCGGGTCAATGGTCCAGTAATGTCCCTTCCCTGGTCGTCCAAGTCCCTTGGGTAGCTTTATGAAACACTCATTGAGTGAGAGGTTGTGACGAACAGAGTTTTTCCATCCTTGATAGGGGCCTCGAAAAAATGGGAATCGTTGCATGAGAAATTGGTAAATCTCGCTGAGCGTCAACCGTTTGGCCGGTGAACTCTGGATCGCCATGACGATGAGAGCGATGTACGAATAGGGCGGCTTCTCATGACGACGAATACCCGCCCCGCCCTTCTTAACCTTTTCACCACTCTCCGCTGGACTGGTGGGCGAGTCGGCTGGTATATCGGTGCTCGAGCATTGCTCCAGGCCGACCGAGTCGGCGGGCTGAACGGCAGGTACCGCTTGCTGGTGGGACTGTGTCGTCTGCTGTGGTGGTTGCTGCTGCTGATGTGGTTGTTGTTGCTGCTGTTGTTGAGGCGTGTGATGAAGTTGCTGATGAGGTTGCTGGTGATTGTGCTGGTGGTGAGCTACGTGATGGTTGTGGTGGTGATGTTGTGGCGACTGGTTTTGGCCTTGCGATGGCGGCAAATGCTGGCCCGACATTGCAGTCGAGCTATGTAGGGCCGCAGACATACTCTCCAATTGAGTCATCTGGAAAAGGAGAAAGTAGCAAATGACTCCAGCGGTAAATCAGATGTAGAAGTCCTAAAATCTATCTATTTTTGCTGAATATTGAAGACAAAACTGCGACAGTTTCATTTAGAGTCTGGAAATGCAACAAATCGAAGAACATGTGAGTGAAATGGAAGCGATCGGAGTTTGAAGAGTTGCCCTACAGCAGGGCGATAGTTCAAGTTGATGCGGTAATCGACCAATAAATCCCGATAACAAACAAATCGTCTGCTTGGGGTTGAGTTCAACTCGCGTTGTGTATACTCCTATCTTCCTGTCGTCTTCTTAGCGGCTATCTAATGACACTGCAGTAGTACCGTGGTATATTGAATTATCAAACACATCGATGTATGTTTTGTATTTCAAAAAAGTGAAAAGAGTACACATTGGCATTTATTATTTCAGTCTCGCCCTTTCTGTTTATTTGCTAGCTGCAGCATTTTCGATGTCAATAAACGTCTTGTTCAAAATCGAAACTGGTAGGTACAAAGAGGCTGAGTTTTTGTATTTCTCTCTACCCTCTACAAGATGAACACACGAGTTTTGATAGTAACAATTTTCCAAGAAAATGCCGAAGAAGATAATGACCATCCCCTTATCCCAATATTTGGCGGAGTTGTTTTTCGAGCGAAGGAGGGGCTCCTGACTATAGGCGACTGAATGAAGCAAGAGATGAATGCCCGTGGTTACTACACAACCGGTGAAGCTGAAGCTAGCAGGCTAGATTGAGTGGTTGTACGACCGTTCTGTGTGAGGGAGGTGGATAGCAAGACAGTGTATGCATACTAGCTATCAATGAGATGGGTTAGTGCTGGCCACTCGCCCCCCACGTCGAAGCAAAAGCATTTGCTTTATGTCAAGCGAAGTGAATCGCCCTCTCTCTCTCTCTCTCTCCACCTCTCCCATTGTCTTTCCCATTCTCTCCCTCAATCTTGAGAATGACTCGCCTACTGAGCATGCGCAAATTTATGCAAATAAACCATCATTGATAAAGAGTTGTCTAATCTTTTTCCTAATCATACCACAAAATCATTTTGCTTGCGTGGGTATCAAACCATGGACATGATCAATCCGAATGTAAACCCTTCCATGACTTCCCTTTGTCATTAAAAAAGCCACAAGAAAAAGGCAAAATATCGAAAAGCTTTATTGATTTGACATTTGGTGATGCATTATTTTATTGCGTACCACTTGACGTTGAACTTTCGTGACTACTGAAATGTGAAATCATAATAAACTCGGCACATCCGATCTTAGTCAAATTTCCTCTGTCTTCCTACCAAGAATGGAAATTTTGAAGGAACTCTTTATCTCATGATAGTTAAAGATTATTATTATCATAAGGGGTTTGTTTAGATTATGAATTGGGGGAATACACTGTTACTAATTGGGGATTGTCAAAATGGATGTTGAAGTATAGACAGTGTCAACTGATGCTTGATAATACTGTTTGTTGATGTAACTGTGCGTTAACGCGGTTTCACGAAAGATTTAAAGACATTGCAATCCATACCAACTCTGATTATCATTATCATTAATTAGGGAATAATTCAAGTTTACATATCCATACGAGCGGTTGTGTCGGGGGGGGGGGGGGGTCCCAGTTTGTAAGACCCTGGTTTATGTGAAGAACTCAAAACAAGACTTGGGTCATCAGTGGATTCGGTGCTGCATGTCCCGTTTTACCTTTCATACTCGTGAGTCTCCATCCTGGCGTTTACATGGCCATATCATTTTTGGAACATTTTAGAGGACAAAGCGAGTTTATAGTCCTACATCTTGGATGAAATGAGAATGATTAAGAAAGTTTCAGATATAACAATTTCTTACTCCAGAACAATTAAGGTTTATTTTGGTAATGCTGTCTTTTTATGAATCAAACGAAGGCGCAACAGCTCAGTGGTAGAGCAGTGGTCTCGTAACATGAGATCCCGGGTTCGAAACCAAGTCGATGCGCTGGGCCCTTTGGTAAGGCATTAATCCTCATTACCAAGTCCATTAGAGAGTACTTTTAATTACAAGCATACACATGCTTTCTTAGCAGTCAGGTATAACAAACAAACAAACAAACGAATATACATGCATTAAATGTACCTAATCATGCTAATGGCGTAAAGATTTAGGATTCTCGCGTGCCAAAGGGGCAACAGAAAACTCCAAAGATATCGAATCCGCGCTAAAAAAATTATAAGTTAAAACTTTTTCGACGGGTAATTTTATTCATATGTTATTACAGTAGTACACACCTAGATACAGGCATACAGGAAAAAAATAATTTCACTAGCTTCTCTGAATGACCGAATATGTGGTTTGTAAGTAGACATTGGTTGTCTAGCGCGATTTGCAAGATATTGTGAAATTTCAACACCATCCGATAACAAGATTCGACAATCATGAAAATGATGTGTCCTGGTTATAATGGTTTTCGGTTTCCTGAAACTCGTGTTCATCTTTTGATTTAATCATGATTTAATTCTATTTTATTTATTTGTGTCTCTAACATCGTTCCAAACATAAATTTTCATTGAAATAACTGACTGAATATTAGGCTATTTTCGACAATATAACAAATAGATGAAATCAAATGAGCATGTTAAATGAATGGTAACCATGGTAATGATATCTTCAAGAATCAGGAGGGCAAAGGTGTAAGCATGTAGCCTGACGTGTTTACAGTCCTAAGATATAGCTATTGATAATAAAAATGCTTCCGACAATGACTCGTAAAGAAAGACAATCAAATAGAAAAAGGGGCTTTCCTCAAATACAGGTGTATTATTCTTCTTACGAATGTAAAAGAGGCGCTCATGTCATGAGTACACGCTTATGCAAAACACAGTGGAGTACCACCGCCTCCCCTAAAATAAACCCAAAGGCTTCCAATTTGAAGTCAGGGGTTCAAATCCCCCTCGCGTTTGCAGGCACGGGATATGAGTTTGAACACCAGTACCCTCACCCCCTCCCCCCAACGCACAATAACAACAAAAAGTTGGGGTTTTTTTTGTGGGCGGGGGGGTGGGGGTGGCGTTCATGTGGCTGCCATGACGTGCATGAATCCCCTAATCAATCAATTTTTGGGGAACGCCGTTGTATGCAAATTTATGATTTCTGTATTTTGAAAAAGGGCAAAGAAAAGGAATATTGAGCTTTCATATAGGAGAAATCGCGGAGGGTCTACGATATTCGGTTCGGGTTTGATGTTGAGGTTCAACGCAAGTGACAGGGGGAGGAATTAGCCTAAAAAATACGACCCAACGGAGTCATTCCCAGTGCCTCGCCACGTAAATCAAATGCTGATGGTCTAAAGAGGACTGCAGTAATTGTCCCAGCAGCAGGCTTCCGAGGATCTTCTTTCCCACAATCAGGGTAAAGGGGCAAATATTACTAGTAAAGAGGACTGTTTGCTGATTTCTTATGATTTGGAAGGGGTTTGGTGTGGCAGAATTAACATTAGCCCCACGATCTGTTTACTCTTTTTAAGGACATTCAACTGATTCAAGAAAACGCTTCCATATTAGATTAATAGAGAAGACAAATATTTTCCTTGAAAGCAGAATAGTTAATATTTTGTATTAAACAGTGGTGGATGTAGCCTCTCCCCCCCCCCCCAAGAAAAATCAATAGGGTAAATTAACAGAGAAAAATAGAAAACAGAGGCGTAAGCCTATGCTGATAAACTTTTTAAAACTTGTGCCCCCCCCTCCCCCCCCCCCCTTTCAGAGAAATCCTGTAGCCGCCACTGTGTAAGACGGTAAGATCCAGACCAATCTGACTTTTTAATTTTTTTTTTTGATGATCTATGAGGCGATGCGATTGGGTGTTTTGTTCCACGGTGGAGGTGCTATAGAGGCTGATCGAGGGTAAGGGCGTCGACGTCTTAGGTGGTCCCCCGAGATCGAGGGCATAGTCGAGGTCGTAATCAAACAGGTAAGTATCGAGATCGTACACCACTGCGCCCCTCTATTCAGGGAAATAGGGGCGGGGAATTTGGATTATACAGGGGCGGTTCAAGAAGGAAAAGAATAGAAGGGCGAATATTTCATAAACAGTCATTATTTTTATTAGTACGAGAATCCCGCACGTTCTCTCTATAGACTCGAAGGGGGCGGGATTAGCAGTGTTTTCAACCTTTAAAAATGCTCGTTTTCCTTTTTGTCCCCACAGGGGCGACCGTCTCCGCCCCTCACTTCTCTGCCAGCATTATCTGTAGTCCTATATATTAAGAAAAAGCCTGTCATTCCTTGTCCTTAGTGCCGAAGCCATTTTCCCATCACTATTCTTGCAATATTCTTTTTTTTAAAGATCATCTGTTTAATAATCCCTCCTGGCAATATTGAGCAATTTGGAATTTCATTCCGGACTAAAACAATACTATTCCAGATAAGGGCCGAAAAAAAAATGATAATGACAAAATATTAAACTTATAGGCCTACAATATTAAGACTAGTGATTCAAATAATTTGCATTAAAAACCATTGCGGATTCAAATTTCAGTCAATACAAGATTTGAAAATTAAAAAATGAAAGGGAATAGAAACGGGTGAGTTGTCTGTGAATACGTCACAATCCAGTGACCAAATTGCCAATTTGTGATTCGCACAGGTTTAGTAAACACTCATACACTTCTCATTATTGGTCCGATTTATTATAAACTTTCGCCATTCTGTTTCTGTTACTTTTCTGCGTTCATAAAAATGAAATTATTGCAAGGGTTGGAGTGCCTGTCCGTGTCAATAACCTACAACATTTTCTGCGAAGAAATGAAGGAACTGTGTCGGTAAAATGAATATCAAGCAAGCATTTATTTGCATGTTTATTTTTTCTGTAATTATGTAAATGCAGAATTTGACAGACAACAAAAGTGAAAATAATAGGATTAATAATGACGTGGAAAGCGACAACGAATTGAGTACTATGGAGAAGTACCACTGAAACGTCAACAATTTTTTAAAAAGCTTATTAGCGAGATCAGTGACTGTGTGAATATGTGAACTGTAATGACTTCGCCGATTTGAGAGACATCCTTGTTTTCGTGCCTAAAAGATATATTTACTCAACACCTGAAGTTTCATTCACGACTCGCAAAACACGACATAGCGGTATGCACTATGGGTAATAACGAACTAGTTTGAGCCTCGTAATGAAAGAGAGGGCGTGACGGACCACGAATGCCTTGCGGGTAGCGACTGGAGGAAAGTTTTGCAATACCTTCCACCACGTGACTCCCACAGCGATAATTGAGCGTGAAGTTGGGCCGATAATACGCCCCGTTGAGCGACAGCTAGGCTCGGGTATCACTCTGTTTTCAGCAACATGAAACCACGATAAAAACTTCTTAAAATTCCACCATAATTTCACCTTCAATATGAGGAGGACCAACCACCAAGTTGTGACGTGTTAACGAGGACCAGTTCACACCCACCGTGAGGACATCATAATAGGAATAACCCATTATTGATCCTAATCACGTGTAGTGGAATGCCATAATTCTCAGTGTGAAATTTTCTCAGTACAATAATTTCGAGATTTATTCGAATTGTGCAGTTTGAGCCTATCTACTAGAATGATGAGGATGATGTGACTGAAAATGTCATTAAAACACTTGTCCACTTACCTCTCAATATAATTTTCCTCCACTCTATCTAATCCTTACCAATATCAGGAAGCTTTCTTGATATTCTCACTCACCCTGTCATTCTCTTCCTTCCTTTTTCACGAGGGATAAGGACTGGAACAAGTTACGGCCGCCGAATCTGTGTAAAACAATACATTTGGAAGTAGACTGCTATTGCGACTTACGTAAGCCTTTATCATACTCACTCCTATATACTACCATCATCACCGTCCGCTCACCACTATCATCATCACTACCACCACCCGTCCTACCAATAACATTGTCTATTTATTTCCATCATCATCATCATCATCTCCACCATCACCCTTCCTACCCTCACTGACATTATTACCACTATGACCATGATTAATACATTGACTACTATCATTTTCCTTACTACCAGCAACATTCCAAAACCCCTCCTAACATTAATAGCATCATCACCATCAATACATCGTACCTTCCGACCATGCCTACCATAATTACCTTATTGCCATTATCATCAATATTACCATGGTTATACTCATCATTGTCGTCATCATCCTCATCATTATCCACTCCCATCAGCACTTTCATATTCTTATTTGGTACTGCCATTATCACCGCCACCTTGCCTCACCACCATCATCACCACCGGTCCTAATACTATTACCATCATCAGATCATTACCATCATTCCCTCCTACTATCACTAATATCATAATTATCACCACCCTCCTCCAATCACTGCCACCACATACAACAACACGATAACAAAAACAGCTCCTCTCTCCCTCCACGGTCATCACTACCACATCATCCCCAACTCCCTCCTACCATTACAACTACCATCATCGTCATCAAACCCCTCCTATCTTTCCACTACCATCATCACCACCAACCCCCTCCTACCATTACCTCTACCATCATCCCCTCATACGATTACCACCACAATCATCATCACCAACCCCCTCCTACCATTACCACTACCATCATTATCACCAACCCTTCCTACCATTACCACTACAATGTACAATCATCATCACCAACCTCCTCCTACCATTAAGGCCTACCACTATACCATCATCATCATTACCAACCCCCTCCTACCATTACCACTACCATCATCCCCAATCCCCTCGTACCATTACCACTACCACAATCATTACCAACCCCTTCCTACCATTATGCCTACCATTACCATCATCATCAACCCCCTCCTACCATTACCACTACCAACATCACCACCAACCCCCTCCTACCAGTATGCCTACCATTACCATCATCATCACCAACCCCTCCTACCATTATAGCCTACCACTATACCATCATCATCATTACCAACCCCCTCTTACCATTACCACTACCATCATCATCCCCAATCCCTTCGTACCATTACCTCTACCACAATCATTACCAACCCCTTCCTACCATTACCGCTACCATCATCATCATCATCAAATCCCTCCTACCTTACCACTACCATCATCATCACCAACGCCCTCCTACCATTAGGCCTACCACTACCATCATCACCATTGCCAACCCCTCCTACCATTACCACTACCACCATCATCACCAACCCCCTCCTACTTTTACCACTACCATCATCATCACCAACCCTTTTCTACCATTACCACTACCACCATCATCATCATCAACACCCCCTCTTACCATTACCACTACCATCATCATCACCAACCCCCTCCTACCATTACCACTACCATCATCATCCCCAACCCCCTCCTACCATTACCACTACCATCATCATCATCAACCCCCTCCTAACATTACCACTACAATCATCATCACCAACCCCCTCCTACTTTTTCCACTACCATCATCATCCCCAACCCCTCCTACCATTACTACTACCATCATCATCACCAACCTCCTCCAATCATTACCACTACCATCATCATCACCAACGCCTTCCTACCATTACCACTACCATCCTCATCACCAACCCCCTCCTACTATCAACCTTCTCCTACCATCACCACCATCATCATCACCACCACCCCCTCCTACTATTACGACTACCATCATCATCACCAACCCCCCTCCTAACATTATCACTACCATTATCATCACCAACCCTTCTTACCATTACCACTACCACCATCATCATCACCACCCCCTCCTACCATTACCACTACCATCATCATCACCAACCCCCTAATACCATTACCAATATCATCATCAACCCCAACCCCCTCCTACCATTACCACTACCATCATCATCACCAACCCCCTCCTATCATTACCACTACTATCATCATCATCAACAGTGATCACCAACCCCTTCCTACCACTACCACTACCATCATCATCATCAACCCTCTCCTACCATTACCACTACCATCATCATCACCAACCCCCTCCTACCAGTATGCCTACCATTACCATCATCATCACCAACCCCTCCTACCATTATAGCCTACCACTATACCATCATCATCATTACCAACCCCTTCCTACCATTACCACTACCATCATCATCCCCAATCCCTTCGTACCATTACCTCTACCACAATCATTACCAACCCCTTCCTACCATTACCGCTACCATCATCATCATCATCAAATCCCTCCTACCTTACCACTACCATCATCATCACCAACGCCCTCCTACCATTAGGCCTACCACTACCATCATCACCATTGCCAACCCCTCCTACCATTACCACTACCACCATCATCACCAACCCCCTTCTACTTTTACCACTACCATCATCATCACCAACCCTTTTCTACCATTACCACTACCACCATCATCATCATCAACACCCCTTCTTACCATTACCACTACCATCATCATCACCAACCCCCTCCTACCATTACCACTACCATCATCATCCCCAACCCCCTCCTACCATTACCACTACCATCATCATCATCAACCCCCTCCTAACATTACCACTACAATCATCACCAACCCCCTCCTACTTTTTCCACTACCATCATCATCCCCAACCCCTCCTACCATTACCACTACCATCATCATCACCAACCTCCTCCAATCATTACCACTACCATCATCATCACCAACGCCTTCCTACCATTACCACTACCATCCTCATCACCAACCCCCTCCTACTATCAACCTTCTCCTACCATCACCACCATCATCATCACCACCACCCCCTCCTACTATTACGACTACCATCATCATCACCAACCCCCCTCCTAACATTATCACTACCATTATCATCACCAACCCTTCTTACCATTACCACTACCACCATCATCATCACCACCCCCTCCTACCATTACCACTACCATCATCATCACCAACCCCCTAATACCATTACCAATATCATCATCATCCCCAACCCCCTCCTACCATTACCACTACCATCATCATCACCAACCCCCTCCTATCATCATCATCAACAGTGATCACCAACCCCTTCCTACCACTACCACTACCATCATCATCATCAACCCTCTCCTACCATTACCACTACCATCATCATCACCAACCCCCTCCTACTATCAACCTTCTCCTACCATCATCATCATCACCAGCCTCCTCCTACCATCATCATCACCAACCCCCTCCTACTATCACCATCACCATCATCATCACCAACCGTCTCCTACCATTACCACTACCATCATCATCACCTATGAAAGTGAACCTGGGTAAAGCCGCCACCTGTCACCGGGTCCCGCCCTCCCTGAGTGATGCCCTCCCGCCTGACAGACGGAAGGTCAATCTCCAACGCTAACTAGATGCAAAGAGAAGAAAGAGAGGGAAGAGAGGATAAGCGATGGGGTGACGAGAATAGAAAGGAAAATAGAGATAATGACAGAAGAATGAAAGATGGTACATCATTTTATATGGCGGACAGAGTAATGTTTTACTCAAAGTCATGTTCATAATGCATGATTAAAAAGCAACATTTTTATGTCGCATGTTTTGACACATTATAGTCATTTGCATATTTCAAAACAAGAATATCAGGTTTCATATTTCCAAACAACCGTACTGATTCAACATAGATTTATTGTTAACTTTTGCAACCATATTGAAAATGAAAAGATGAAGGAAAAATACATAGGCCTGGATGCATTCATTCATAGTACATGTATTCATATTTACATAATAAAAAGGTGGTCTCTTGTCTGAATCACTATGATACTAGTTTGAAAAATTCACATGAACAGTTATTTTGTTTACCCAATCAAGCTAATGGCACATTGCTTCCGCAATGTCTACACATAAGTAAATAGTATTGGTGTTATGTCAAAATGTCAATAAACTGCTTCAGACAGCTTCAGTTTTTTCTCGATTTTGTTTCTAAATAAACTAATCTGCTTGTTATAAATCAAGGAATCCTCAAATCCACGTAGTTGAAACACTCTCTACAATCATAAGCGCAAAATACATACTAAATAGAATATTCACATAATTCATATATACAATGATACGCAGGCTAAAATTCCTATAACATTGAATTTATGCATACACGTGTTCAATATGATAATATAAATATTCAAGATGGTCACAAGATAGATGGTATTATTGCGTAGAAATATGAGAACTCCTTCGACTTTCCAAAGTGTCTCATAGTGGAGGGATAGATAATGTAATGAGAAGGAGTAGGGTGGAGAGAGAGAGGGGGGGGGGGGGGGGGACTCAGACTCAGAGAGAGAGAGAGAAGAGAAAGATTGAAGAACTAAAGACCCACCCATCCATCCATCCATCTCTCACACCAGCCATCATCCCATCTCATCGCGAGCCCTAGCTAGCCAGCCCGCATGCCTAGCCTAACCAAGCCAATGTCATGGTCATAGGGGCTTCACAAGACAAATAGTGGGCAGATGAACGGGAGAGGGTCTGCATTATGCATGACGTGAAAAGCCACAGGCTCTACCCATAATGCTCTCGCTTTTATCCCCCTTGTCCGATGACAGATTGGGGGCTCACTTCAGCAATGCCTCTAGGCTCGCTCCAAGACGTCTTCATTATTCCATCAGTATCTCAACTGGGGTATTATGAACACAATGCGTGCAGCGCTTGGTTATATTGACGGCATCATCAGATAAAGATGACATTTTCTTTGAAAGAACATTGATACCAACCGATAAGGAAAGGACCTGCCAACGAAAGAGTCCCGTACAAGCCTTGAGTTATTCAAAGTAAATTCATCCTCCGCTTCAATCCAAAATGCATGTCTTTTCCTTGTAGTTACAAAACGCTGCACCCATTGTTCCCCATTATGCTTAATATCATCTCCAAAAATATTACATAATTATACGATGTTAGGTTTATACAACATTAGAAATAGGGAAAGGAATCGCACAATTCAGTTCAATTAGACGTAGCTTTTATTTAATTCCAGTAATTTTGCGTATGAAAACCCACTGAGCTTGTAGCTTGAGGTAAGAAAACACGACTAGAAATAGCATGATAATTTACCCCCCCCCCCCCCCACCACCACCACCACCCTCTGCACCGAAACAACATAATCAAAATGATCCACGTACAGATACATGCAAATGTGACAAATTAACATTAATTTGGCCTCATCGTTTTTCAACGTGTCAATAATCTTAAATTCTATTTCATTCCAAACACTAGCATCATATAAGAACAATTTGTGATTAAAATGCTCTATACCTTTCCAAAAGGTTATTTTACGCCGTAATAATAACAATTGATCTGATTGTATGTTGTTTTAGTTCAATGACGCCCCATTCGATTCGATAAAGTTGTGTTCAATTATGTTCATTTCAATATTGTTCAGTTCAGTTCATATTGTTCAGTTTATTTCAATTGTTCAGTTCAGGTCTGTATTGTTCAGTTGACTTCAATACCTTCGATATGCATCAGTGTCGGTTCACTTGTCAGTCCAATGCAGTTCAAATGAATTCGGTCCATTTCGTTTCAGGTGATTACATGAAAGGAAAAAGGGCCAAGTCCATCACAACAGCTTTCAAATTATCAAGTAAACAAAACATTTGTTTAGAGACAGATAGGTTTCATCTTCATAATATATTGATATCAATATTTCAATGATGCTGTGAATGTGAAACAATCCCTCCTTTACAACACTTTAAAAATATCTTTAAATAACTTAAAAGCTGTTTTATCTGACTTGGGCGCTTCTTGCTCGCATGTATTCAGTTCAGATGTTTCAGTTAATTCAGTGCCGTTCATACATTCAAGTCGATTTATTCGACTTCACCTTGTATCCATTTAAATTGTAATAAACACTGCAGTGGGCGATCAAGATGCATGCGCATGAGCCATCCCCAGCCACTTATTTATTGTCCTACAATTATTCAGGCTGCATTACTTATGAATGATTTCTCAAAACGACTTCAAAACGACTTTATATTGAGCGAAACATAAAAATAACAAAAGATTCGCCTCTATGTACCGTGATGTATTTTCGCAGAAATTGTTGAGATGGCGCATGAAAGCGAGATCACACTTGACATAATGCTTGGCTGGTTTCATTTTTTTCTTCTTCAATGTCTCTTCAAACTGATCGTCCCTCCAGGCAACTGCTCTGACGGGCAATGAAAAATTACGCTGCCTAAAAACAATTTGTGGTAAACAATGGTCGACCTTTGAGTAAGAACTATGTAAACACGGTGACCTCTGGATCGTCTTGGTAGACCCACCTACCTCCATCTCCTCCCGTCTTCACCCGCCTGCGATTCCTCACAAGTCACAAGTTCATCCTAGCCTCCTAGGCCCTCTCACGAAGAAGGAGGAGAATTCAAGACCTACATCATCTTCTTGCCTGCCTGCCATGACTGTCTGTCATGTGCCTCGGTTTTTGTCAGCCATTTTCGCCATACGTACATGTACATTCAGACTTATGCACGTTTGAATATCATAGTAACGAACTACTACTTTCAACTGTAACACACCCAATCTATCTAATACTAGGCTATATATTCGTAATGTAACCACATTTAATGCATACATCTTTCTGAAGTGCCTCGATACAAGCTATTTCATTCACCTGATAAGAATATTAGTATCTCAATAGACAGATTACGAACTGCATACATTAGTTGTTGCCAGGTTGGACACAATTTTGTGACTTGCCCTACCTAGCAACGCTTAATATATGCAGTTTGCATTCTGACTATTGAAATACTATAATTCTTTAATATCAGGTGAATTAAATAATTTGTATTGAGGCACTTCACAAAGACTCATGTATTAAATTTGCTTGTAAACATCAAGAAAATGGCCTATTTATCAGCGATGCTGCTTTATAAAATCTATGAATAGTTATTTTGATTCTGTAATTGCTTTACTTGATTTTTGATCAATAGATAATTAGAAAAAGAAAACCCGAATCATTGTACATGTAGGCCTATTTCAAAAGTCGGAAAACAGATTGCATATATTAGGTGTTATTAGTTCGGATCATGGACGTCCATTATGTCATGGTCGGATAAAGAGATGGCCTGATTATTGAAATTTGCCTTGCAAATTATATTTTGCTCTTTTCCCTTTGATTTATTTCTGTTTATGCTCTATATATTTCATGTCTTTCGATTACAGTTTATCACACAACTTATCTGAAGAAAAAAACAAGTTAAAAGGAAATATTGTATGTTATATACTGAAAACAAATATGCATATTTCAACAAACAAAGAGTTGTTACTGTGTCGGCAAAAACATCAGGATCGTCGAGAGTACTTATAATTCGGAAGATGGATGCAAAAAAATGGTGCTTTTACAAATTCTTTGGTTATCTTACACAGGGAGGCAACGTATTTTCAAGTTCAAGTTAAAAAAATTATTTCCATTTTCAACAAGGAAAATACAAATTATATACAATAAATATATTACAAACAACATTTTACAAAGTATACAAAAGTAATTTTTCAAGTGTACAATATGTTAATTTACTTTGCATAACAAAGAACATTATTTTTATTATTCTAGAGGAGGCGCGATAGCTCAGTCGGTAGAGCAGGGTAACACTGGTTCGAAACCAAGGCGATGCGCTAGTGCCCTTTGGTAAGGCATTAATCCTCATTACTAGGTCCCTCGGAGATGACCTAAAGCCGTCGGCCGTCTGATTGCGGTTGCTTACTTACAAGCATGTATGCTTTCTTAGCAGTCAGGTAAAATAACCACCACCAAATTAAGTTACAAGGAATTGTAAGATAATCATATCATGCAATCTAAATCCAAAAAACAAAAAAAATGTTGCTGTATATGTTTTACATATAAAGTGAAATGGAGCGATTTTAGAACGTCCTTTTTTCAGCAATTCATTCATTGATATATCTGAGTGCTCAAATTACACTGGGCATGCAAAGATCACATATCATAAACAACAGTGATATGTTCCAATTTTGTTTTCATATCCTGGTAATAATTGAATGAGTGTATTGTCATCTTCCTGTATGATATGAAATCGAAGCCACTAAAATATACTAATTAGACAAAAATATAATCTTCGACTGAGCATAATACTTCCGATTATCTAAATCTCACTTTCAGTTCTAACAAAGAGGCCTGGGTAGTTTTTATTTTCGTTGACCTCGATCCGAAGAAGTCGATGAATTGATTTTGAAAGCGTTAAGAATTAAAGCAAAAATTCAAGTACATTGCGTTAATAGAAAAATGTGAAAGTTTTGTTCAGGAAAAAATATCATAAATGTGTAGTTTTATAGACAATTGTATCAGTTTGTTTGCATGGAAAATAGCCATAGGAGTCGTGGTCGTCGTCGTCGTAGTAGTAGTGGTAATATTAGTAGTAGTGGTAATATTAGTAGTAGTAGAATAGTAGTAGTAGTATTGGTAGTAGTAGTAGTAGTAGTAGTAGTAGTAGTAGTAGTAGTATTAGTAGTAGTAGTAGTAGTGGTGGTATTATTAGTGGTGGTAATAGTAGTAGTAGGTAGTATAGTAGCGGCAGTATATACCAATAGCTGACCTAAAAAAGTTGACCTCACACCCCCCCCCCCCCCAACCGGACGCGCCTGGGTAGTAGTAATAGTAGTAGTAGTAATAGTGGCGTTAGTAGAAGTGGTAATATTAGTAGTAGTAGTAGCAGTAGTAGTAGTAGTAGTATTAGTAGTAGTAGTAGTAGTAGTAGTAGTAGTAGTAGTTGTGGGAGAAGTAGTAATAATAGTAGTAGTACTAGTAGTAGTAGTTGTAGTTTAGTAATAAAATAGTAGTAATAATATATAGTAGTAATAGAAGAAGTAGTAGTAGTATTATTGGCATTATTATTGTCATTATCAATATTTTAGTAGCAGTAGTAGCAGTAGTAGTAGTAGTAGTAGTAGTAGTTGTAGTTGTAGTGATATAAGTAGTAGTAGTAGCAGTAGTAGTAGTAGTAGTAGTAGTAGTTGTAGTAATAGAAGTAGTAGTAGTAGCAGTAGTAGTAATAGTAGTTGTGGGAGAATTAGTAATAATAGTAGTAGTGACTAGTAGTAGTAGTTGTAGTAGTATTTTTGGCATTATTATTGTCACTGTCAATATTTTAGTAGCAGTAGTAGCAGCAGTAGAAGTAGAAGTAGTAGTAGTAGTAGTAGTAGTAGTAGTAGTAGCAGTAGTAGCAGTTACATCAGCAGCAGCAGCGATAGTATAGTATATTTATATTGATTTCGATTAAATAGGCGTGACAGAAATAAACGTAAAACAAAGTTTTGGGAAATTTTGAAAATTGGGTGGATAGTGATTTTTACTATTTTTATATATTTGGATGCCCCTGTGGATGTATTATAAGCACTAGAAAATTTAGCCCCTAAAACACTTCTGCTTTCGAGAAAAATTGAATATCAAAATTTACCGGTGCTCCCGGTAAATTTTGATAAATTTCAAATAGCGCCTACGGCCGTACAATGGTAGCTGCGACTATGAAAATCTCAGAATATGTAGTTGTGATATATAATTCCCAAACGGGAATAGCTAATCGGTCGATTTTAGTCCAGAAACATTGTTGTTTAGCTTAAATAATATCTTGACCTTGAGAGGGAGCTATACAACATAAAGAGTTTATTATTTACAATTTCAATAAATTGAAACTCGATTTCAACCACGACAACGATCACTGAATATTGTAGGACCGCATATGCTTCCAATATGTTCATTTGAACCAAATTCATGACCCATACCAAAACTTTGTATTACCTTTAATTAATATTGCTACTAGTGCTAGTATAGTTTGAATGATTTAGCTTGAATGAATAAGAGCGTGAACCCATACAAAAAAGAAATAAAATGAATAAGAATACGATAGAGTAAATTTGGGAAAGCAGATGAAAGCAGAAAAATGAGAGAAACAGAATGATGAAGGTTTCAGTAAACAAATCAACGAAGCTATACGAACAACTTTTTTTTAATGGGATTTTACATAAAATCTCCTTTTAAAGGTACTGTGTCCCATTTGCAGGCCAAAAAAATGAAAAAGTTAAATTCCAACTGCATTTGAAAGATAATACTAATTTAGAACTTCCCTAAAAGAGGTGGGGCTTGAAAATGTCTTCAAGTGGGAAAATAACGACTATTAGTTGTCAAATCGACTCTAGGGCTATAGAGCCCAAAAGTAATAGTCTTGATTTTCAGACAATTTGTACCGAATGGTCATACATTTTATGCTGCGCAAAGATTCAATCATTTTAAACTTGGCAATCCCAAGAAGTGGGTTATTGATGTAGACAAATGCTCATGTACCCTTTACAACTCTTTTCATGTATGTTATTACCAAAGAAGAAAAAAGCCAGTCAGTCACTCAATAGTGTCTGACAGTGAAGTCTAGCAAGTAAACGGGTTTCCTTGCATAATTTGAATATGAGGACACTGCTAACGTTTAAATTTCACAGATAGGACAAACATGACATATTCATAATTCCTGCAAAGTTCTACAGCATTTGAGGTTGGCTGCAAAAGGGACCTAGTACCTTTAAGTTACAGCTTCCTGGTTAAAGGGACTTGGTAAGTTTGTTCAAATGAGAGAAAATGGTGCTAAGGTAATGACTTCAATACTAGATGTACAATTAAAGATAACCTGAAAGTTTGAGTGAAAACAGACCATTATTAATGAAACAAATTAGGAAAAACTGATCTGATCGATTCCTTAATTCTCCCAATTAGATCGTTACAATTTAATTGCATTTTAGGTGAATCGAAATCGTCACAAAGCAATACATTTTGCTCTATATACCATTCCAGACATTGGAGTTTTGAAAGATTTTCAAAAGCCTATTTTATGTCTTATTTTCATGGAAAAACGGTTTGGGAAATTTACTTTTAGCGGGTATCGCACAGAAAACCATAAATATCTTTATGGTTTGAGAATTTATAAAGGTTTTTCTGCATGTTATAGAGGGTCAGTACAGTAGAAGGAATATAACATTTCATACACAAAATTACGCAAGTTTTTTCAACAATCTTCAATAATGTTACCGAGTCACTTTAATAAATATTTCTAAATATTTCTAAATTCATCCATCTTCTCTTCTCTTGATAGATGTACTAAAATATTCAAATTGATGGATGTTTCTGTCCTTGTGACCTATAGTGACGAGCTATTCCATTAAAGGTAAAGACCAGTAATGGTCATGCGATTGCATTGTGAAAGAAACGTTGTGGAATCGATCAGAAAAGGTTGATCATCTAGCATCTAGCATCTGCAAGGTTCTGGAATCATCAAAATGATAAGAAATTTGGCCCATTCTTCGTAAAGTTACAAGCACTATACACAGAAAGATGTATATGGGACTACCCTATCTCTCTCACCAGACCATGAGAGAAATAAATTTACCAAATATATGAATTAATAGGCGGTTTCCTGGCAAATTTTTTATCATCATGTATTAGTCAAAACATATTCTTTCACATGATTGGTAATGAGAGCTTCCATTTCATTTTTTGAAATTGGGGCGTTGCCAATACTGGTCTTTACCTTTAAACTTGGAATCCAGTCTGCATACATCTCTTGTTTCTATGTCGTGCAAGCATTCAGGTTGTCAAGAATTACCTTTGTTTAAATGGTATATAAATACAATTTGAATGTGTTAGTAAACCGGTCTATTGTTTTGTTTCAAAGACAGATTTCTTGATATTCTGGGAAAAAAGCAACTATCATATTTGTATGGAGGATGTGCAAAAGTGCGTTAAACCAGGGATATGTGAGTTTTCATTTGAATGCTTTATGTTGGTATTGCGATGAAGAAAAATAAGATATCCTGAATGTTAGTCCATGATTCATGTCGAAAAAGTTGATTGGGAATTGAACTATTCGCTATTTGGAAGATACCCATTCAAATTCAAACCTTTAGAAAGGGTTTTTGTGTTACTCTATCGTTACCTTATCTACCATAAATCATATTTGTGTAGTCTTAAAATCTCGATGGCCATTATCATATTTATAGTTACCCGTGACGAGGAAGATGTCGGCAAGTTGTTGTGAATAATTACGAAAGCTATAAAACAATGTTCCATTATTGTCTTATTTTGGATTTGATTAATGTGTTTATGTCAAAAGTCATGAACTTTTCACATATTGCCTATTGATTCAAACTTAAAGCTTGAAAAGGGTTCAACGACTCTACCATAAATCATTACCTGTATAGTCTTATTTTTGTAAATTCATAGTCATAGTTGCCCATAACGTGAACGATTTGGGGACAATATTTTTAATAGTGGACTTGAAATTGGCTACTGCATGCAGTATTTAGGATTTACGTTTACATTTAATAGTACATACCGGGTCACTTTAAATAGGCTTAATATAAACTAATAACAACAAAACGATAATGACTTTGTAGAAATTATCCAATCTATATTTGGTAATATTTATGTTAATTTTCTTAACTAACTTATGAATTTACGGTTGAGACTAAACACAATCGCAAAGTATTTTGAGGAAACTTGTTACGCTCAATATCGAAAACATTATTTTATATCCCATAACTCATGTTTGTATTATGTAATAGGCCTACGTCATTGTAATGTTCATGCATAGTGTACCCAAGTCCATGGTGTATCGAAGTGCTATCTTCATGTTCGCTCGTTGTCCAGGTGACGGGTTCGAAACAACAGAACATGCCCAGAAGTTCATCGCTAAGTCATTCAAGGAAAGGGCTGGAGCAGGGCAAATTCAGTGTGCCATTGTTTAGCACAAAATTGTATTGAACCAGCAACCTTGACAACTTGGCAAGTATGACGTCACACTTCGGTACTCTATTTCAATTAGAGATGGATAAGGCTCTTGGAAATTGTTTGAGGTTGAATTCTCGAAAGTCTTTGTAATCATTTCAATTAGCTCATGGACACTTATGAGCTAACATAAACTAAAGAACTTGTTGCCCTAAGTATGTCCGTCCTATAGCTTTAATATACATATAATTACCAAACTATTAGTTATCAAGGCTGACGATACTCCTTTTAACTTCGGAAACATAAACATAATCCAAATATTAATTCGGAATTTGAATATGCTTGATTATCTTTATTTCAACATAGGCTACACATGTATGCTTCAATAATTGATTATTCAGGAGGGTTTTCTTTAATTAAAACGTTTTTTTTAAATTGTGTTCAGAACTTCAGATACGGAGGGGGGTGCATGTAGGCCTACATACAGGTAAAAGGAGTTCATCTGCGATGGCTTCGTTCTTGTTTTTAACTGATATACAAATGATAATCTCCATTTTCAATGTCATGTTAAAATTGTTATTATTTTGCTCCCTCTTTGAGATACTTGTTGATGTTATTTTTGAAGGAATAAAGATGGCTACCATCACCCTCCTCACGCAGAAGGAGTGTCATAAGGAGGTCAAAGGCGAGGAGTTATTGACCAACCCAAGGAGTAGATCAACAAGCTTGTTGTTTAACGATGGAAAGAAACCATAACGACCATGTTTATGCCAGAAAGAAACTCAAGCTTGAATCACCTTTCAAGAAAAGATCCCACGCGGTGCCGGTTACCAACTACGATCCTTACTATCACTCGACCCCGTCAGCTACGGCGACGCGATCACTTAGCGTCCAGTTCGCCAGCCCACCTACCTCGCACACGTAATGTGTGGTCTGTAGATATTTAACACGGGGCTGTTGCGAAGCTACGCAGGCAAGAACAACATTTGTACGAGGTCTTTTGTCTTTAGCGGTCTGTATGGTTTCTCCTCCCTTGTTTTTCCTCGTTTTTTATCGCACTTTAATTAATCCGACAAGGCCCAGATCACATATTTCATCGCTTTTAAAACATCTTGAGGTATGCGAAGGTTATCTCGACCCCTGGCTTGGCTGGCTTTACATCGAGGGTAGTTCGGCCTGGTTCATCAGATAACCCACAACCCATCACCCCCGACAGGTCCCCGATGGTTGGCCAAGAGGAGTGTGCCCTTGAAATAAAATGGTTCATATCTCGCTACATCATTGCAATGTTATGAAAAGACGATATGTCCATCCTAAATTTCGAACCACTCCAACTCCCTGATCTGTGGAACACCATTTTAGCTCATGTACATGACACATTCAATTGATTTAAAAGAAATAAACAGTAATAATGAAATAGTACAATGGCCTAAAATGCATCTCAAGAATGTCGACGATTACAAATTTATCAGGATTAGTTTGGTATACCGATAAAAAAGATAACTTTGGTATGGTTGTATAAACAAATGTGTCATCATTTAAAGATTACTATTGTAATTTCGGAACGATCATTTTCAAGTGAACAAAATTTGTATAATTATTACAAGCACTTTCTTGTCAGAACATTGACATACCTATCTATCCATTGAAAAAACTTATTGATTTTGAACGCCTTAATTAAAATGATAATAGTTTAAATGCAGAAGGTATCGATGTCAATATCATTATATTTAAGGAACAAATCAAATCAAATTATTGCATTTCTGACTCTTTCAGAAACTTTTGATTTGATTTGGTTTGATTTATTGGTTTCTGCATCTTTTTTTCTTTTTTTCATCATACATTTTCATGAACATAATTTGGTTTGATACAATATTTTAGGTGTATATAATCTTATACCGATAATAAACGAAATTAAATAAATATAGTATAACATAGATCTTATACAGCCTTTCTGAGAAAATAAATACATTTTATACAAGGATGAATTAGAGGAAAATAACAGACAAAAATGAAAGGAAATGAAGAAATAAGGGTGAAACAATTTCTCTAAGAGCCGTCACGGTGAATGGAATATAAACAAACAAAACAAAGCAAATCATGTACGGTATGTTTAAAATCTCCTTGTTGTTCATTCCTCATCGCTTTAGATTAGATATCGCTAATAATATCAAATCGCTTTATAATTATAAATTTCTAAAACGAAATTCATATGTCATTTACAGTTCGGCTAACTTAGTGTAACGAAACCTTACACGAAGTAATTGTTAATTCTACAAATTCATATTTTACTGATTGCATTTTTGGAAGCAGTTTTTCAGAAATAATAATACGTACCAAAGACATTTTGTCTCCTCATGCAGAGAGTATCATTACCCATTGCCTAACTACTTTTAACACTTTCTGGAATTATTTCCCAAATAAGGTCAGAATTCTCCCGAATTGATTTATTTCATCGACACATTCCAAAATACAATCGAAAATTATTTTTACCAAACTGACGAAGTAGTGGATATAGCGATGCTCAATATATTTCAACATATTCATCGTAAAGGGGGAGAAAAAGCAGGAATTATGAAACCACCCAGAAAAGTCTTTTATTAGAATGTTGTGATTTATGGCGATGATAATTCAGATGCTCCCATAATCTGATTATGTCTATTGAAGATTATCTAACATTATTTTAACAAATATGACATTATGTTTTATATTCTGACAAGACGATGGGTAATTTATATATTTTGATAATTGTAAACAATATTCCACTTTTTGCGAGGTTGCGTAAGAATGAAGTAAAACAAAGGAGGGATTATGGTGATGTTAAACAACCTCTCCGTGGGCATTTCATAAATATATTGGCATGCTTTATATTTGTAATACAATGTAGGTCTCACTTCACATTTCTACTTTTAGCTCGACTTCGGCTCTTCGCACAATTTTGTCGCTTTTCCCACATACTGTCAGCTTTTTTTTTTTGGAGGCGATCTACTTCGCAGTCGCCTTCCTTTGTTTAAAAATATCCCATCACCACCTTTACTACCGTGGCGCCATTCTCGAGAATTTTGGGCGCCGAGTGGGTCGAACTAGTCTTTTTCAATGCGCACTTCTTAAACAAAAAACTGGAAAATCATAGTTTTTCATTCAAATAATCAAAGATTTTGAAAAAATATAACAAAAGTAATGCATTAGAAAGCTGTTGATAAAAAAATAGATTCCTAACTTTTTAATCTTTTGAAATACATGTATGTCAGTATTTCGGAAAATCAGTAAGATCTGGAAGTCAGTCTAGATCACCTCGAAGAGGGTAAAACAGGGCGTTGAAAACAAGTGGGAAATGGCGCATCAACGCGGCAAGATCCTGGGTCGATTTCCTAATCTGCTGTCTTCTTATAGTTTTATCTGAAATCTTATCCTTTTCGACAGTCCTAGATGATCAAATGGTGGTAGAAAACCTTGAATTTGCAAATCGATTTGTTTGTTTATTTGGTCATTGTGATGAGCACATTGAGGTAGGGGCATCACGAAGTCGGAAGTGATTTGTATATATTGAGGTTTGTGTGTTACAAGACGGTGATGATAGCATATGCAGGCCATTTTTTTTTTCATTTTCAACCGCCCGAAAGCAAGCGAGACTGAGATGGACAGAGGAGAAATCCGATTAGAAAGAGAAAGAAAAGTTTTCACAATATTAGCAATACAAGAGAAGTTAAAGCCCCTCTAAAGTTTTGGGAGCCCCAACAATTTAATTGCAAAATTTCACTTAAATTGTATCATAATGTGAAAGAGGGTGTCATTCATGACACATTTCTGCAAGGATTTTCAAAACAAATGTGTTTGAAGACGAATATTGATGAGAGACTGACTACAAATTTAGGTTTTCTGCGGACAATAGAAAACCTAAATTATGCATTGTTTTATCAATATTTCTTCAAACACATTTTTTGGAGAAAATCTTTGCTGAAGTGATCCCCTTTCACAATATGATACAATTTAAAGATAAAGACCAGTTATGGTCATCCGATTGCATTGTGAAAGAAACGCTGTGGAATCGATCAGAAAAGGTTCATCATCTAGCATATATAAGTATTGGTGTGTACTGCAAGGTTCTGGAATCATCAAAATAATAAGAATTTTGGTCCACTCTTGGTAAAGTTACAAGCACTGTACACAGAAAGATGTATATGGGACTACGCACACGTGCGCGACACGTGCGTTTATCTCTCACATACCAATAGATAAACTAATTTACCAAATATATCAATTAGTAGGCGGTTTCCCGGCAAAATTGTTATCATCATGTATTAGTCAAAACATATTCTTTCACATGGTTGGTAATAAGAGCTTCCGTTTCATTTTTTGCAATTGGGGCGTTTCCAATACTGGTCTTTACCTTTAATTGAAATTTTGCCATCAAATTTTAGGCGAAGTTGGGGCTCCAAACACTATAGAGGGGCTTTAGGTTTGTAGTTTGTGAAGAATGTGAGAAGAGAGAGAGAGAGAGAGAGAGAGAGAGAGGAAGGGGTGGATAGAGAGATGAAACGAGAGACAAGATATTACAGATAGAGAGAGAGAGAGAGACAGACAGAGTGACAGAGATAAAAAGAGAGAGAGAGAGAGAGATAGAGAGAGGGTGTGAGAGATTAAAGTGAGGGAGGGGAGGAAAGGAGAGGTAAAAGAGACTATCAGAAGAATGAACAGATAAATCATGACAAACGTTCCATCTCAATCAAAAATCTTTATTTCTCCCACTCGGGAATGCCGGTGAAACTTGCCTAAGACCTACAAAATGATTCATCGACAAAATTACAAGTCTGCATAATACCCCCCCCCCCCCCCCCCCAGCAGTGGCAATCCGGAAAATTAAAAAAAATTATCAAAAATTTAAATTAGTGGATATTTAGTTCCTATTCAATTCAAATTGTATTGGTTCAAAAGGAAATTCATTGTGTTTACATGCATTATTCACAGAGAAAAATAGATAAAATGTACATGTGACATGATACATACAACATAAAGCGAGTATATAAAGAAAATAAACATATAACACTTTAACATTCTTATTAATATATAGATATTTTCTCAAAATGTATATTATTGACAATATTTGTTCCTATATCCAGAGTAATTACTCTAACAATATAACACTGTAGTTATTATTACTATCATCATTACCAATATCAATATTATTATTATTATTATTTGTATTGTTATTATTAGTAGTTTGAATCATTATATCATTATGATAATAAGATATATATAGGCAAACAATAAACCACAAACACTTTAACAATCAAAAAGATTTATCATAATTATTAAATGCAATACCATATTCTGATAGATCCACAACATTATTATAGTCCCTATAAATGGAACATAAATCTGAGTGCACTCAGTGCAGTATGTTTGCAATATGAATACCCATTGACGACAGTATGAAATAATTATGAATAAACAAGCAATATATTATGACATAATGAGTATAAATGGAAAAGAGCATTTTTCATTTCATTTGAGAAAAGATGGCTATTATAAGAAAGTAAATACAATTGTCCTATAATAAATACAAATAGATGTGTGATCATTTCGTACAATCAAATAGAAAAGAATATAATACGAGTGATACATTTTGCATTTTACATTTCATTCAACAGACGGATAGAGTACGGAACAAAAGAGTTCAGGTACCTCGAAGGGCGGGATTTCTTCGACTGCCACCTTTTACCACTTCTTAGCCTGACATAATTTCTATGTCCAAGGAGTCAGTATTTAGCAAGAAACCATAGTCTATGTGATTTTATGATATGAATACATATTAAGGGAAATGCATTTTCTCACAAAATTTTACGTTCATTGCGCCTCAGTTTCCATACATGGTCAGTGCCTTTGCAATGGGATAGAGCAGCGTTTTTCAACCGAGGTGCCGCAAGGCATCGCTAGGGGTGCCGGGAGAGAATTTCATTTATATCGAAAATATATCGTGGAATAACGTAAAAAGTATCAGAAAACTCAAGATGCACTTTTCACATTGGGTATTTCGGGATGGTTTTAGGCAGTTGCAGGAACACCCCCATTCGACGATATACGATATTCGGACAGGTAGTTGCCCAGATATCGTCATATTCGGGCAGCAAGTTGCCCAAAACTAATTCAATCTAGTGTTTTAATATCCATTTTATTCAAAGTTTCATTTTTCCTCGCTCGCAAAATTGTATCCCCCTTCCAAAAAAAGAAGGATGATTCTTTGCAACGATATGAGCGCATATTCGGTTATCGAGGTGCCTGAATATAGAATTTACATATATATATATATATCATCATACTGATAACAAAATCATTTTTGACGTGAAAAAAGAGGTTTCGCTCGCTCGCAGAATTGACAAACCAGACATTAATAGTAAACATTCAGGCAACCAACTCAATATGTTTTAAGAGGCTTCTGCCCCACGTGAAAATATGCCCGTACGCCTATTTTTGTTATTCTAAAAAAAAAGTAATTGGTAGACCAAAAAATGGGGTGACGCGAAAAACTTTTAAATTCCGAAAAGGGTGCCGTAACTAATAAAAAAAAAGTTTGACAAATGGTGAGTTTAGAGTAGGCTGGGCGTTCGAGAACGTTGATAACGCCATCTTCGGCGGCTTGCAGCAAGTGTAGAAAATATTATAAAGATATGAAATATAAGACGCGAACCAGACAGATAAGAGTCCCTACTCTACGATGGGACACTTTGTAGCGCCATCTCAAGACGTGTAGTGGATCAGCTTTGTCTGTGACGGCCTGAATTATTATACTTTGAAGGGGGGTAAATCACATTCGTAGTATCCTAGTGGCTGAAATTCTTTCACAATGACATGCAATATTAATGTAAACTTTCAACCGTGTCAGGCTCTCTTGAAAACTGGATACATAAGTATTAATTAGGTTCACACTTCACAATCGTTAAAACCAAACCGGGAACCAAACGCCTCCGTCCTTGTCAATGTTCTACATCTGCCCTTGTGATGGCGTCATTGACATGACATTCATGCGCTAGATTGAAAGTACATATTTTTCTTTTTTCCACTATCTTGTAGAATATTTGTAAAGAATTGAGAGGTCGTGAGCATTTTTGGTTGGAAGAAACAAGTAAGATAACAATACCAAGCTTTTGGCGAAATTGGATAAGATCTAGCATTTGCGTGTGAATTCGGTTGTTAAAAAATTACGATGCTCAAACCCCTTGGTAGCCCCCACCACTTTTGATGGCCCTCTCCTATTTTTTTTTTGAGTTTTCATTTAATATGATTTCGGGTGTTCCCTGTGTGACTTGTTGTCATTCTTATGATGTCAAAGTCTGTTTCCTAATTAACTTATTTTTTACAATTATTTTGTAAGTCGCTCTTCCTCTAAAGGGGGGGGGGGGTGGGGGTCATTTAGATGAATATATGAAAAGGCTACTAAATAAAGGCGATTCAGGGATTGTCAGGAAAGGGGTGAGGAGGCAAAACGTTAAAAAGGGGTAACTCCATGACACCTTGTAAGTGTAATTGGATAACTCCATTACTTTGAAGGGGCGGTCGATTGAGCACTCTCTTAATTTGCCTATATCATGGCATTATTGAAAGTCGCCAGTTAAAGGTACTATGTCCCTTTTGCAGCCAACCTAAAATTCTGTAGAACTTTGCAGGAATTATGAATATGTCATGTATGTCCTATCTGTCAAATTTAAACGTTGGCAGTGTCCTCATATTCAAATTATGCAAGGAAACCCGTTTACTTGCTAGACTTCACTGTCAGACACTATTGAGTGACTGACTGGCTTTTTTTCTTCTTTGGTAATAACATACATGAAAAAAGTTGTAAAGGGTACATGAGCATTTGTCTACATCAATAACCCACTTCTTGTGATGGCCAAGATTAAACTGATTAAATCTTTGCGCAGCATAAAACGTATGACCATTCGGTACAATTCTCTGAAAACCAAGACTATTACTTTTGGGCTCTGTAGCCCTAAAGTCGATTTGACAACTAATAGTCATTGTTTTCCCACTTGAAGACATTTTCAAGCCTCACCTTTTCTAGGGAAGTTCTAAATTAGTATTATCTTTCAAATGCAGTTGGAATTTAGCTTTTTCATTTTCTTGGCCTGCAAATGGGACATAGTACCTTTAAAGCTTTCACTCACGAAAGAAACTTACGGAGGACAGGTAACGTCTTTGTATGTAGCCCTTAGTTGCCCTTACAATTAAATAACCGGTAAACTACGGACTCCGGAATATGATGAATCATGTATTTGTTTCCCATTGGCTGCCTGAACGGCGTTTCACGAAACTGTTTTTAATTAGTACAAATTCTACGACAATCCATTTAAATGCGTATATGTGCTTCAATGTCTGTTCTCCTCAAGTATCGAATCCCATCGAGCTCGATGGACCTTACTATAATTGTGAAATGTCGCCATCTTCTGTTCAGTGTAATCTAATGCCGTTATGTAGTCTTTCATTTCAGTCGTAAGTAAGTGAGGATAAGTCTGCAGTACAACTAAGCACAACATGTACTTTACAATCGCACTAGGCTATGCAAAATAGATTATATTGATACAAAAATATATATTTAGGGAGCTACACCCCACACTATAAGAAAAAACTAAAAATCATTTGAATTAACTTTTGAATGAAACCCCGAGAACACACGTAGCCTACCAAGTCCTTGGAAATTATAATTGATGAACAAACAGTTGAAATCGATTATGAAATTGTGCAATTTTGCAGTCCATTTCAATCATTACTAAACACTTATTAAGATGGCATGATTTCAATACTTTGAGGATAGATATAAAATAAAGTATATAGTTTGATATATAAACATGTTGATTACCGTGAACCATTACCTTATAAGTGTCGAAAGCTTCAATTTTATTTGAGAATTAATTAATTTTGTTTTTCTTCTTCCTAGTTTCTGATTCTATCCTCATCCTGGCGGAGGAATTTAAATGAATACTTATCTCGAACTATCAATATAGAATCGCCATAAAAATTATATAGAATCCACAATATTCAATAATGTAAATGGAGCTACACGCTTTCAGAGAAATATTTATTTTGAAAATGAAATTGTTGTCTTACGATGATTTTGAAATACCAGTATAAAATTATATTTCTGCATTTTCCATTACTAACATCAGAGCTGCAAACTGGTGTACAAAGGTACTATGAATAGCTCCATCAGTAGGTATGGTATGGCCAGGGACAGTGTAGAACTACCGATGTTGAGACCGACTATACAAAGGTCGCTCGCCCCAAAATCTGCAACTGAACGCAGGAGAGAGAGAGAGGAAAAAATCTGATGAACTTGCTATCTCACCATATCCCAACAGATGAATGTTGCAATTAGTATCATCTTAACATCGTTCCTGCTCCTCAGTCGGATCATTTAAGAGAAATCTCAAAACTGTTTTGTTTTCTTTGTAATTGTCTTTTTTGACATGGCGTTGTGTGGAGTTGTGTGGGATGTGAACGAGGTTGTGTACTGTATGAACCAGGCTTGATTCATGTGGTGCACAAATTTTTTGAATTACTTTACACAGCTTTACATAACAAACTTACAGTGTATGCACTTGGAGAGCAAAATAATTATTCTGTTTTATTTACTAATGTAGAGCGCTTTGAGCATTTTTATGTAAAGGTGCTATATACATATCAATATGTATGTGCAGTATGTATATATGTATTAAAGATTCGTTGCATTTATTAACCCATAACCATTTTTTAAAAGAATGATAACTCGTACACACACACAAACAAAACTATTTTGTAATAGCATCATTATATCCAAAATTGACTGACATAATCATTCAATATTGGCCAAAATTAACATGTCCCTGGTAAACGAATGTGATTGAGAATTGAAGAGAAAAAAAGCTAATTCCAAGAGAGAGTAAATCAATATTGATGAAAATGTTAAAGGCATTGGGTAACTTTGTCTCAGATTCTGAAACAAAATCCTGGATTTAGCTCATGCTGCAAAGATAATTATAATAGGAAGCCCATGACTTTTACAAGCCGATCGCCTGTCTGACTATGATTGGAAATCAAAATCAAATTTTGCGTTTTCTTAACGGTTTTCGTTACACTACAGTATATTGGGGAAAACGAGTATTTTAAAACCGGTCACTCAAAGATTTTTACTTTTTTGAGGCACTTCTTAATCATTTTGGAGCGCGATTTTTGTTAGGGCTTCAATATTACTCCATATCACACACACTGAGCACACTGTTAAACGATGCCTTTAAGTGACAACATCAAGCAATCGCTGAGCAATTCCCTGGAAACAATGTGTTTTGATACTTCTAAATGATGAAGGCCTTTGCCAAAACAACAGTCTACCTTCCATTTTATTGAATAACACTTTATAACATTTTATTTTAATGATCCAAATCAATATCACTTAGTGTCTACAGTCTTTTTTCTTTTACTTTTCTTTTCCAGTTCCAGAAAGGAATCTGTCTGTGGTTATATCCCGGATCGATTCTGTTGTCTCCAACATCGACTGTCTACTATATAAGGCTGCACTAGTTTATAATGGTTCAATAAAATTCTGAAATGCAGGTAAATGCCCTCGAACCCAAACTGAGCTGAGGGGGGGGGGGGGGGGGATCCTGTGGGGGAGTGAAAATGGCTCAGAAATCAGTGACCCGCGCGCCAGGTGATTTGCCAGGTAAGATCAGACCACGCCAGGCAGCAGAGATCGAGTCATCAACTCTCCTCATCGCCTCGGGGCCCTGGCCGCCTGGAAAGATACTAGCACTCCCACCCAGCAGAGAATGGCATACCTGTTTACTACGATACAGCCCATCGGAATACTATCTCGACTTTTACCTTTTGATCCTCTCATTCCCTTCTATTATAACCATACGGCCCACCTACGTAGATCGATGATTTCCTTGATATTTCGGGATGAGAGTGTATTAAATGTTTTTCAATAAACAAGTTTTCATTTTGCGTTTTAATAGTACCATTACAAAATCGTATGGGCCTACTTTACCACTTTCTTTCGGAATGGAAGCAAGAAAGAAACATATGGACAAACAAACGAACAAGCAAACAAACAAGAAAACAAACAAAGAAACAAACAAAAACCCGTGTCAACGCACAACATGACTGTGCGTGCCTTCTTATGGGGAGAAACAAAATTGCAAAAAATGTGTATACATAATATATATAAATGATTGCTTCTTTTTATGAACAAAAAAAATCGCTCTAGACTAGGAAATGTCAAAAACGTACTTCAATGATGATCAAAACAGAAATATTGATGAAATGTATGCAATGTTTATGCACCCTTATGTCATTTCCCCCGATGCCTCAAGAGGCTATTCATGCTTTAAGTCATTTGTTTAGGGGGGGGGGGGGGGGGTTAACAACTTGCCGAAAAGTTATTTATACTTGAATGATATGGGTACATCTATTTTCTAGAGATATTTTGTGTAATTTTGAGGGTAAATTTTATGCCCATCATCCCTTCTTTGGCTGTACAAAAGTGTTTCGTGATTTCTGACGTCGATAGATTGTTGTTTATAATTTGGCACACCGAAAAAAAAGCAACTCATGGTTTGTATTGATCATTCATTTATCCATCACACCCTATGGTACAAAAATATAATCATTTGTACCGGTAAATCTTATTTTCTCGAATATTATTTTGCTTTTCTCCTTTTTTCTTTCTTCATAATTATTTTCCTCCTTCCTCCTCCTCCTCCACCTCCTCTTCGTCATGAAGTCATCATCTTGGACAGCATCGTTTGTCGGGTATTGTGTGGTTGTCATTGTGGGGACTTGTTTCGCTTGGGGCCGGGAGATAGGGTCAATTATAGGTTGAGCAATTTGATTAGTGAAGATACTCAAAAGCACCTGGACTATCGACGAGGATTCTCCTCCAGAAAGGCCAATTTTTCAATCTTTGGTGGAGGGCGGTGACCTCACCAGAGTGCATCTTTTTCGTTGGTGTGGTGGTGTGCGGGTTTCTGTCTTCATTGAGATGCTGAGAAACTTTGAAACGATAAGTTTGTGGAGAAAATATATGAGAGATAGATAGAGATGTGATGAGAGAGAGAGAGGGAGAGGGAGAGAGGGAGAGAGGGAGAGAGAGAGAGAGAGAATGAGAGAGAGAGAGAAAAAGAGAGAGAAAGAGAGAGAGAGAGAAGGAAGGGGGAGTTCAGGAGGATGAGGAGGCGTGAATATGTCACGAGAATTATCATTTACAGTTTGGGGATAGATATACATGACAAAAAAAATAAATTTTGATTTAAAAGATTTTTGAAATCTCAAAGAATATACAAGTTAAATCATGAAAGGAAAGACTGGAACAAAAAGAAATGTAGGACGGAGTGACAGGCAGGGTGAGAGAGAAAAGGAGAGGAGAGGAGAGGAAGACGCAAAGAGTGGGATGAAACATCAGGAAGAGCTGGAAATTGAGAGATAAAAAAACCCTAAAGCATGCGAGGTTTTACGCAGACGACAGCGAAGGAAGAAGCCAAAAAGCGCGCCAAAGTGCCCTGCCATACATTGGTGACAATAAGCAATGTATATGGATTAAGGGGCAGGAAGGCAGGGAGGGGGATAAAGGATCGAAGTTTGGAGACGCTAAATGTAGTTGAAATTGAATTAGTAAAGAAAGAATGGCGGAAGACGCATTTTGGAATGACTGCCTCAACAAAGTCGATGGAGCGTACAACATTGGGAGTTGCAAAAAAAGTAGATAGGTGGGAGAAAAAAAGAAATCCATAGACGTTTTTGTCACCGGAATTGTGTCTTCCTTGTCGCAGAGTGTGAGGGCCGCTGGGCCTAGGTTTTTTAGCGAAGCTTCAAAATTGCTCGAGGATCAGCGAAAAGCAGATGCTTTATGAATCGTTGAGGCCTTCCCCGTTTGTCTTATGACGTTGTTGCTAATTTAGCGCGCATCAGTGATTATCACAGTGTAGTGAACTTTTTGGTGTCTATCTTCAAGAAGGAAAGGAAACAAAAATGCCTAAAATGGACTTTACTCTCTCTCTCTTTCTCTTTCTCTCCTTTTGTAAGATTTTTTGTATTGCGTTTTCAAATAGGTGATAATGGACAGAAATTAGATAATAGATGATTGTCTCGGACGATGGTTACTTTTATTTCCTCAATAATTAAAATGTATTTTAGATATTATAGCCATACGCTGTATACCAACACTGTCAAATACTGTATGATTAAGTCCTACATATCTTTTTGTATGTGTGTACATGAGTTAATCTCTACAAATTGTATGAGTAGGTAAATCGTATTTATACCCTTTAGATTTTTAGTTTACCAGTACAATCCCTGACCCTGGCCAATTAGATCAAGATATCATCACTATCTTCAGTAGAAGTAGAAATAGTCCTATTTCATTCATTCCGATCAACTGTAATGATGGTGGTTATTTTACCTGACTGCTAAGTAAGCATAAATGCTTGTAAGTAAGCAACCAGACGGCCGACGGCTTTAGGTCCTCTCCGAGGGACCTGGTAATGAGGATTAATGCTTTACCAAAAGGGCACTAGCGCATCGACTTGGTATCGAACCCGGGTCACCGGATTACGAAACCACTGCTCTACCGACTGAGCTATCGCGGCTCCTTATGAATAAAGGAAGCTGAATTTTTTACAATACTCCCTATAGATGAATTCTACTTCCCCATCCCTGCATTATCTTAATTACACCCTAAAGGGCCTATCTCACTGAGCGGCGAATGCTTGCGAACGTTGCGAATTTGGATTCGCCAACTTTTCTGACGAATGTTGGCGAAAATCAGCGACATTAAGTGACGTTTAGCGACAATTAGCAACATTTGAGCGAATGTCTCCGAAAGTGTTTGCGAAAGGCAGTTGGTGACTATTAACGACTGTAAGCAAATGTTAGCGACAGTTTTTGCGAAGATTAGCAACTATTTGCCAATCCTTTGCCACTATTTGTGAACGTTTGAGACGTTTTGCTAACTACTGGTACTCAATGGGTCGATTTTATAAAGGAACCATAGGGTAAAGTGGTCGCTAGCTTTGGCGAAACACAGAGAACTGACGAAAACAAAGAGCAAAACCGTTTAACAACCGTTTGCAAAGGCTTACGACTGTTTTGCAAACGCTTGCGACTGTTTTGCAAACGCCTGCAACTGTTTGCGGACAAATAGATTCGCAAAGAAATTTTGAACATGTTCAAAATTTCTTTGCGACAAGAAAAACTGTTTACAACAAAGAAAACTGTTTGCGATCTTTCTTGCAACCTTTTACAACATTTTACAAACTCTGGCGAAACCCCAAATTCGCTACGTTCGCAAGCATTCGCCGCTCAGTGAGATAGGCCCTTTAACGTCACTTAAAGGGATTGGATCGCCAGTTTCCATGTGCAGAAGGCCATAATTCGCTGACACCAGACTTGGTGGAAATACCATTAATGGGGGTACAAATTTGCACACAGCAAACCCATAGTCCAGTCAAGAATTACCCCCTAATCTCTCGGAGAGCTCGAGAGTCTTCGGCAAATCAAAGCATTACATAAGGTCCAATGGTCATAAAACTCGAGGCTAACCCTGGTGATTGACAACACCTGTTATTGGGTAAACACCCGAACGGTGTCGAATTCCCCATGAGAGCCGACTACTCAGTGACTTTAATGTCGCTGTTTTTCGCCAACATTCGTCAGAAAAGTTGGCGAATCCAAATTCGCAACGTTCGCAAGCATTCGCTGCTCAGTGAGATAGGCCCTTATATGATCTATTATTTCCCTGATAATTTCCACATCAGGCAAGATGGGACAAATTCTACTGTCTATACCAACAATGACCAGTCAGATTAAGTGTTTTTCTGTGTACTTTACATTCACAGATACAGGTCTTTGGTAGGTGTTTGTCCGGGTGCAATGTGTCCGGTTAGGGTATAGGGCTGGTTGTCCGCGTAAAAAATAGTTGTCAAAGATGGACCATACTAACAAAAGGATTCTTCGTATAGGGTTAATGTCCGGGTAGGTAACTGCCCTAGGTAGTATGTATTCGAATGGTCCGGAATCTAATTGTCCAATAATCAAATTAACCGCATTTTCCCGTTCTTTCCAAAGGGTATCGATTACCACAATCAATAATATTGAAACGACTTTTACAGATAGTGTAAACAAAAATCTTTTGCCTCTTCTTTCTTTCAAGACTGGATGTGTTTTTAAAATGCGAGTGGAAATGGCATGTACAGGGTATAATAAGATTGAATTGTTTGCAACATGTGACATGCCAATATTATTATCCATTTTTTTTTTGAAGAATTTTATTTGCTATATACGACATGACATATATTGCAAATCCGATTTATTGTCCCCATTTAGAATTCGTTGTATATGTACTTTAATTTAAGTATTGCTCCCATCCAGTAAAAGGACAATTTTTAATTTCTTATAATGAGCATTTTGTTTTTCTTGTGAAAGTTATCTTTTCTGCAAGGCAGTTCTGAAAGACATTGGTCGTTTGAGTTCATATTGCTGTTCACAAGGAATAAATAATGGTTTTGTGGGAAGCTATAAATAATTAGATGTGACACCAATGATCATTAGCTGTAAATATACAATACACAGCAGTGAGGGCATTAGTAAGAACTACCCACACAAGGTACCTTTGGAACGGTCTGACACGCCCGATAGCCGAGGGTGTTTGGATTGTTTTGAAGATACCGAGTTGGAGTAATTTTAATAATGCCCAAACAAAATGATGTGTCTTTATTTGGTTCACGATGTTTTTATTTGTTTTATAAAATGACGTTTTATAACATGATTTTGCTAATGACCGGTCATTAGTAAAATTACGTTGAGGCAAAATAAATGCCTGGTCACGTGTACGCTCTCAACCAATCATTTGATTAGGATCCGCTTCATCATCTTAATAATATAATGATGGCTAATGCACTTCGGGCAAGATGGGAACATTGTAATAACATGCAATAGGCCTATCTTAACCCCTGTAAGATTATACCTCCAGTATTATAATTATATTGAAAAGTTTATCGTAATGTTAATGGCAATTTTGAGGTAAGTGTGTTTGTAAAACAAAGTGTGTTCGTAAAACAAAGTGACCCATCCAGCATGCCACTCCTATCATGTGTCACTTTAGAGGTTTTATTTGGTTTATCTCCGATCGGTCCACTCAAACACAGCGGTAAACACCACTCATTTATCTGGAATGTGCTCGGATAATTGATGGTAGACTTTTCTTTTCAAAGAATGTCACTTCGGTCTGCTATCCATTTCATTTCCTTGCGAATAGAATATAATCATACGACAATTCCGTGCGCACATAGCGTATCGCTTAGAGTAAGCTATCGGGAGAGTTTCGGGGAGGTCAACCATTGATAGCCCGCATGATACATGCCGCAGCAGCCTTGCCGCGGGGACCAGCGTACTCAATGAGGCCGTTGACACCAATATCTGTAACGTTACACTACGTAGGGCCTTCCCTGCGCAGCGGGAGTCAGCGAAACCGTATACCTCCGCTCTTTACGCATGGTGCCCTGGTTGAGCGAAATCAAACCCCGATTTGCGCGATGCGCGCGCTTAGTCTCTCGAAACAGATGTATTTAGCTAATTCAATTTAGTCGAATTCATATTATTCGTAAGTAAGTTCTTTGATTAATTTTCTTTGAAAAGGCTTTGTTCGGAATGGCCTTTAAAAAGTTTTGTAAATGAATTATGATAAATTTCTTGTTCCAAAATGTTTGTTTAAATGTCTATTAAAAAAAATATTGTAATAACGACTGAATGATTCATAAGATGACATTTTGTGTGGCCTGATGTCGGTTTATAAGCAGCGGTTGTGAGGTAGAAACCCTCACCTCTCTCGCTCCATGTGGCTTGGAGCTTTCACCCCAATATTCTTTCTCGTGCCTTTCCCGACACGGTTGGTCGGGACGGGCCCTCATTAGACCCCCCTCCTGAGCCGCTTGAAACCAAACCTGGGATTAAGACGTGAGTGAAATTAGCACGGGTCTGGTGTTAATCTCGTAGCAAGGGTACTACTACGAGGCGAGAAGGGCCCCGGGCTTTGCTCTCTCGACTCTCTCTCGATTGTCAGAAAATTGATGAAAGGTTCGGGTAGACCAGATACCTGTTGACGGCAAGCGTCTTTAGGCACGGTTCGACAGAAATTCCGGAAACCAGCGATATTCAAGAAAAATGGGTGTTTTCCATCAAGTTTGGGAGAGGTGCGATGGTTACGAAGCTCCCGGGCGAAAGTTGATTGACCCCTAGTTCCCATTCAGAATGCGACCAATTTCAAATAAGTCATGATGTTTGTTTCTTTTGTTGACCGTGATAAACACTTTGAAGTACCTACCTAGATCTGTAAGTTTGCTGTATTTTCAGCGCTCTTTAATAGGCCACAAGTTTATAACGATATATTCATGATAGCCTTCCAAGATTGTATGTGCGCATAACTACAATAGGTGTTTTAAAGATATTTGAGTATGTCTAATGACACAGCTTTACGAAGGTAGTGAAAGGGAAGTAGAAATGACAGGGAGAGAGAGAGGGAGAGAGAGGGAGAGAGAGAGAGAGAGAGAATAGACGAAAGAGAAAATATAGACAATGCCAACAACAAGAAGAGAACATTGGTGTATGCGCGTATGTGCGACATAGCCTAGGTGTGGGTGTGTGCGAATGTGTGTAAGATAGAAAGACTCTATAAGGGGGGAACACATCATCATTCACGGAGCAGAGAGTGGTAGAGGTAGAGAGAGAGGGCGCAAGAGAGAGAGAGAGAGAGAGAGAGAGAAAGAGAGAGAGAGATAATGATCATCATCATCATCATGCAATCAGCATGATCAGTGTAAGTGTTAACACGCCAATAATAATTTATTATATCAGATGGCGCCTTTATCATGTGTATATGCACAACGACCACCTATTACGTCACGTGACTTGTTGATCTACCAACAGGCGCTACATCCCAGTATTAATTTTGCGGCAGAAAACAACTACCTGTATACGTGCCAGAACCTAAGCTGGATCCAGGTAGAGTTAGGCGGATCGGTAACGGTAATAGCTGCAAATTTCATCCCTATCCCTTTATTTTGCTTCTACTTCGTCTTTTTATTCCCCATTTTCTGTAAATTTGTGCTTTTCCTTTAAATATCTTTGATTCGCATAGGTCACATACCATTCCAATGCTCAGATCACATTTTCAACCTCACATTTTAGAGATCTGTACACCCTAACATGCTTTGGTCTCACGAATTAGACTTGTGAGCAATGGTGAGTGGCAGAGGAAATAGAAGACGGCGGAAATGTAAATGCTGCTATGATCATACCAGTCATTTCGTCGAGAACACACACAGAATGATAGAAATACCGGCTCAGCGTCAACAACATGCATGTAATTGGGCTGGCTTTATGCAATGATTTGATTTTGGAACATGTGCACGGGATAATGTAATGGGGCGATGACTGCTGGAGCACCTGGCTTTCATCATTAGCACCCCGTAGAGAATGACGGGACCAATTCAAAATGGCCGACCACATCACTCTGTCAGTAGTGACGTTGGGTTCTTTCAGAAATGAAAGATTATACGAGACGGTAGATCGAAGGCGTCGCTAAGGGGAGAATTGATGGGATAAAATGTGAAAATTGGATTTGCTTGTTTCTATCCCAATCTCACATTCATCTTCTGTGGGTAAATTTAATTGGAAAGGAAGTGGAAAATAAACAGAGAAGTACCATCTAAACAGGAACTGACATAGGCCTAGCCTAGAAGAAGAAAAAGGACCACAGTGCATTGAGGAAATAGTGAATCGAATATTCAACAAGAGCCAACTAAAATGGAAAACAGCATAAATTGCGATTCAAGGGATGATCAACTTCAAAACTCTTTTAAAAGTAATTTGATATAATCAATGTTGAAGATAACAGGAGACACCAGGGCTAAGACCAAATTCGGACCCCCCTACCCCGCCCCACCCACCCACATTGTTGGTGTCAATACCTGTTGACATGTAGACCCGCAGATTGTTATAGGAGGGGGAGGGGTACATTAATGCCCCTCTAGTCCTCCAGGTGCTTATAAGCACCATCTCGCCAGGCATTAATCTTTCCCTACTGGTCTCCCATGAGTTCTTGGTGACATGGTGCTCATCAAATTTGTCAAGTAGCAGCATGAGCAGTCGAGAGTCAATGATCTCGTTCAGGACTAGTCTTCCCATCCAAACTCTCAATTGATATGTTGTCCACGTTGATGGGATAATTTCTGACATCTATCCCATAGGTATGTCGCCATTTATTTTATCTAATTATTTGTTCATTTAGTGTAACTGTGAAGATTAACAGCAGCGCAGGCTGAAAGTGTCAGTTTACTTGTTTACAAAATACTTTTACATTATAATAAGATGTTCAAGATTATGAAAAGTAATACTGTACATGAAAACGGTTACTTGCCAATATCGCAAAATGTTATTTTCAAAGTTCTACAAGATACTTTAATAGTATTGTAAAGGGCCAGGGAGGGACAACAGAAAAATAACAGATAAAATGTGAGGATAGTATACAGGCGTTATTTCATTAATTCCACTTTGCAAGCAATAATCATGCTATGCTAATCTCATATAAATGATAATAATAATCAAGATGATTAGATCAACGAAAGCATTTTTTTTGAAAACGTATGTGCGCCCAATGTGAGGCTCGAACCAGAGGCGGCGGAGCGACTTCCAAAGTGGGGGGGGGGGGGCACCAACAAAAAAGGGCACTTTCTGGAAAAAAAAAGGGCACCTACAAAGGGAAATCTCAAAGCGAAAATATACAAATTTTAGACATTGGTATATACCCCTATAATTTGATTATATTATCGGGGATGATTTCAATATTTGTTTCTCTTTATACATCGTATAAAATATTGCTTTAGCATCATACCTTGCAGTTGGGTGTGATGGTCGAAAAAAATCATTTGCGAGCGAGCAAAAATATAAGATTTTTGAGGTCGCAGATGCGAAAACTACATCTTATAAAGAGGAAAAAACCAATCCTCATCGGGTTATAAATAAGCACATTCTCATAACAGTAAAACTGAAAAAACTTTGATAAGTAACATAATTATAACATCTTTAAATGTGAGCGAGCGTAGCGAGTGAGCTTTGGGAGATATTGCTCTTAGCCGCTTGAAATTAGGGGCACGTTTAATGATGAGAGGAAAAGGGGACACTTAGCGAAGGGATAAGACACTTATTAGAAAATAAAAGGAGCACGTGTCAAAGTACAAAGGGTTATTATCAGAGGTGAAAATGGGGCACTCACTAGGGATGAAAAGGCACTTATAAGAATGGAAATTGGGCATTTGTCGACGGAAAAGAGGCAACCATCAGATTTTGATAGGGGCATTTCTGAAAAAGGGATAGGTTCCTCATAAGAAAGGAAAAGGGGCACGTATCATTTTTAAAAAGGTTAACTGTATCAGAGGTGAAAAGGGGCACTTATCGCATCTGAAAAGGGGCAGACACCATATATGAAAGAGGCACTTATGAGAATGAAAAAGGGGCACTAATAATAAAGGGAAATGTGCATTTGTTGAAAGAAAAGGAGCACCGATCAGATTTTGATAGGGGCATTTATTGGAGTTGAAAGGGGGCTTTTATGAAAAGCGGATGTTATGAAGGAAAAAGAGCATTTATTAGGAAGGAAAAAGGGCACGTGTCAAAATAAAACGAGTATCTCTCAAAATTGAATAGGGTCATTTACCAGACATGAAAAGGGGCACTAGTAGGAGAATGAAAAAGGACTATTTTCATAGGTGAAAAGGGGCATTTATGAAAAGGCAGAGGGCTCTTTGTTAAATGGGGGCACTTATCATAAGGAAAAGGGGCACTTATTAGAAAGGAAAGGGGCACATTTGAAAATATAAGGTGTGTTTATCCGAGTTAAAAAGATGTAGTTATTAAAAGGGAAAGGGTCACTTCTTACAAAGGAAAAAGGGCAATTGTCAAAGTAAAAGGGGCACCTCTAAGATTTGAAGAGGGCAATTATCAGAGGTGAAGGAGGCGCTTAACAAAAGTGAAAAGGGGCGCCTCTCGTACCCGAAAAGGGGCACCTACTAGAGATTAAAAAGGGGCACCTACTAGAGATTAAAAGGGGCACTTATGAGAATGGAAAATAGACACTTATTGCAAAGGAAACTGGGAACTTGTCAGGGAAAAGAGGTACGTGTCAAAATAAAAGGGGCACATATCAGAGGTGGAAATGGGAGGGGGCACTTTTAAAAATTAATAGGGGCACATATCAAAGAAAAAGGGCCACTTTTATGTAAAAAAAGGGCGCTTCTTACAAAGTTAAAGGGGCACTTTTCCTATGGAAAAAGGGGCACTTTTGGGGTACTTGAAAAAGTGGGGGGGGGGAGCACTGTGGAACAAAGGAATTTTTTTATTAAATACAATTTTCCAATTTTTTGTTTATTGATTTGCTTATAAAACAAAGGAACCTCAAATTCGGATTCAAAAAATCATCAATAACAAAATAAGCAAAGTTGTATAGCAGAAATAAACCAGTGAACAGGAAGTTGAATATTCCTACAAGAAGCCTGGAATAATGTAATGTATAATTGACGGTGTAATTTTCATGATAATTAATAAAACATTTAAAATTTAAAATTTAAATGACAAAAACGAATGTGCGCCCAATGTGGGGCTCGAACCCACGACCCTGGGATTAAGAGTCCCATGCTCTACCGACTGAGCAAACCGGGCTGTGCGTGTACATGAGCACACACAATGTAAACATTTAAAGAATATGAAACAAAGAAGTAAAAAAGTGCAAAATCTTTATGAATACAGTATTTGACATTCACTTGTGTTGCTATCTCAAAAATTACTGAAAACTTGTTCTATTTCATGTCAACAAAGATTTTTTTTATTAAATACAATTTTCCAATTTTTTGTTTATTGATTTGCTTATAAAACAAAGGAACCTCAAATTCGGATTCAAAATATCATCAATAACAAAATAAGCAAAGTTGTATAGCAGAAATAAACCAGTGAACAGGAAGTTGAATATTCTTACAAGAAGCCTGGAATAATGTAATGTATAATTGACGGTGTAATTTTCATGATCATTTTTAAAACATTTAAAATTTAAAATTTAAATGACAAAAACTAATGTGCGCCCAATGTGGGGCTCGAACCCACGACCCTGGGATTAAGAGTCCCATGCTCTACCGACTGAGCTAACCGGGATGTGCGTGTACATGAGCACACACAATGTAAACATTTAAAGAATATGAAACAAGCAAATAAAAAAGTGCAAAATCTTTATGAATACAGTATTTGACATTCACTTGTGTTGCTATCTCAAAAATTACTGAAAACTTGTTCTATTTCATGTCCACAAAGATTTTTTTTATTAAATACAATTTTCCAATTTTTTGTTTATTGATTTGCTTATAAAACAAAGGAACCTCAAATTCGGATTCAAAATATCATCAATAACAAAATAAGCAAAGTTGTATAGCAGAAATAAACCAGTGAACAGGAAGTTGAATATTCTTACAAGAAGCCTGGAATAATGTAATGTATAATTGACGGTGTAATTTTCATGATAATTAATAAAACATTTTAAATTTAAAATTTAAATGACAAAAACTAATGTGCGCCCAATGTGGGGCTCGAACCCACGACCCTGGGATTAAGAGTCCCATGCTCTACCGACTGAGCTAACCGGGCTGTGCGTGTACATGAGCACACACAATGTAAACATTTAAAGAATATGAAACAAAGAAGTAAAAAAGTGCAAAATCTTTATGAATACAGTATTTGACATTCACTTGTGTTGCTATCTCAAAAATTACTGAAAACTTGTTCTATTTCATGTCCACAAAGATTTTTTTTATTAAATACAATTTTCCAATTTTTGGTTTATTGATTTGCTTATAAAACAAAGGAACCTCAAATTCGGATTCAAAATATCATCAATAACAAAATAAGCAAAGTTGTATAGCAGAAATAAACCAGTGAACAGGAAGTTGAATATTCTTACAAGAAGCCTGGAATAATGTAATGTATAATTGACGGTGTAATTTTCATGATAATTAATAAAACATTTTAAATTTAAAATTTAAATGACAAAAACTAATGTGCGCCCAATGTGGGGCTCGAACCCACGACCCTGGGATTAAGAGTCCCATGCTCTACCGACTGAGCTAACCGGGCTGTGCGTGTACATGAGCACACACAATGTAAACATTTAAAGAATATGAAACAAAGAAGTAAAAAAGTGCAAAATCTTTATGAATACAGTATTTGACATTCACTTGTGTTGCTATCTCAAAAATTACTGAAAACTTGTTCTATTTCATGTCCACAAAGATTTTTTTTATTAAATACAATTTTCCAATTTTTTGTTTATTGATTTGCTTATAAAACAAAGGAACCTCAAATTCGGATTCAAAATATCATCAATAACAAAATAAGCAAAGTTGTATAGCAGAAATAAACCAGTGAACAGGAAGTTGAATATTCTTACAAGAAGCCTGGAATAATGTAATGTATAATTGACGGTGTAATTTTCATGATAATTAATAAAACATTTAAAATTTAAAATTTAAATGACAAAAACTAATGTGCGCCCAATGTGGGGCTCGAACCCACGACCCTGGGATTAAGAGTCCCATGCTCTACCGACTGAGCTAACCGGGCTGTGCGTGTACATGAGCACACACAATGTAAACATTTAAAGAATATGAAACAAAGAAGTAAAAAAGTGCAAAATCTTTATGAATACAGTATTTGACATTCACTTGTGTTGCTATCTCAAAAATTACTGAAAACTTGTTCTATTTCATGTCCACAAAGATTTTTTTTATTAAATACAATTTTCCAATTTTTGGTTTATTGATTTGCTTATAAAACAAAGGAACCTCAAATTCGGATTCAAAATATCATCAATAACAAAATAAGCAAAGTTGTATAGCAGAAATAAACCAGTGAACAGGAAGTTGAATATTCTTACAAGAAGCCTGGAATAATGTAATGTATAATTGACGGTGTAATTTTCATGATAATTAATAAAACATTTAAAATTTAAAATTTAAATGACAAAAACTAATGTGCGCCCAATGTGGGGCTCGAACCCACGACCCTGGGATTAAGAGTCCCATGCTCTACCGACTGAGCTAACCGGGCTGTGCGTGTACATGAGCACACACAATGTAAACATTTAAAGAATATGAAACAAAGAAGTAAAAAAGTGCAAAATCTTTATGAATACAGTATTTGACATTCACTTGTGTTGCTATCTCAAAAATTACTGAAAACTTGTTCTATTTCATGTCCACAAAGATTTTTTTTATTAAATACAATTTTCCAATTTTTGGTTTATTGATTTGCTTATAAAACAAAGGAACCTCAAATTCGGATTCAAAATATCATCAATAACAAAATAAGCAAAGTTGTATAGCAGAAATAAACCAGTGAACAGGAAGTTGAATATTCTTACAAGAAGCCTGGAATAATGTAATGTATAATTGACGGTGTAATTTTCATGATAATTAATAAAACATTTAAAATTTAAAATTTAAATGACAAAAACTAATGTGCGCCCAATGTGGGGCTCGAACCCACGACCCTGGGATTAAGAGTCCCATGCTCTACCGACTGAGCTAACCGGGCTGTGCGTGTACATGAGCACACACAATGTAAACATTTAAAGAATATGAAACAAAGAAGTAAAAAAGTGCAAAATCTTTATGAATACAGTATTTGACATTCACTTGTGTTGCTATCTCAAAAATTACTGAAAACTTGTTCTATTTCATGTCCACAAAGATTTTTTTTATTAAATACAATTTTCCAATTTTTTGTTTATTGATTTGCTTATAAAACAAAGGAACCTCAAATTCGGATTCAAAATATCATCAATAACAAAATAAGCAAAGTTGTATAGCAGAAATAAACCAGTGAACAGGAAGTTGAATATTCTTACAAGAAGCCTGGAATAATGTAATGTATAATTGACGGTGTAATTTTCATGATAATTAATAAAACATTTAAAATTTAAAATTTAAATGACAAAAACTAATGTGCGCCCAATGTGGGGCTCGAACCCACGACCCTGGGATTAAGAGTCCCATGCTCTACCGACTGAGCTAACCGGGCTGTGCGTGTACATGAGCACACACAATGTAAACATTTAAAGAATATGAAACAAAGAAGTAAAAAAGTGCAAAATCTTTATGAATACAGTATTTGACATTCACTTGTGTTGCTATCTCAAAAATTACTGAAAACTTGTTCTATTTCATGTCAACAAAGATTTTTTTTATTAAATACAATTTTCCATTTTTTTGTTTATTGATTTGCTTATATAAACAAAGGAACCTCAAATTCGGATTCAAAATATCATCAATAACAAAATAAGCAAAGTTGTATAGCAGAAATAAACCAGTGAACAGGAAGTTGAATATTCTTACAAGAAGCCTGGAATAATGTAATGTATAATTGACGGTGTAATTTTCATGATCATTTTTAAAACATTTAAAATTTAAAATTTAAATGACAAAAACTAATGTGCGCCCAATGTGGGGCTCGAACCCACGACCCTGGGATTAAGAGTCCCATGCTCTACCGACTGAGCTAACCGGGCTGTGCGTGTACATGAGCACACACAATGTAAACATTTAAAGAATATGAAACAAAGAAGTAAAAAAGTGCAAAATCTTTATGAATACAGTATTTGACATTCACTTGTGTTGCTATCTCAAAAATTACTGAAAACTTGTTCTATTTCATGTCAACAAAGATTTTTTTTATTAAATACAATTTTCCAATTTTTGGTTTATTGATTTGCTTATAAAACAAAGGAACCTCAAATTCGGATTCAAAATATCATCAATAACAAAATAAGCAAAGTTGTATAGCAGAAATAAACCAGTGAACAGGAAGTTGAATATTCTTACAAGAAGCCTGGAATAATGCAATGTATAATTGACGGTGTAATTTTCATGATCATTTTTAAAACATTTAAAATTTAAAATTTAAATGACAAAAACTAATGTGCGCCCAATGTGGGGCTCGAACCCACGACCCTGGGATTAAGAGTCCCATGCTCTACCGACTGAGCTAACCGGGCTGTGCGTGTACATGAGCACACACAATGTAAACATTTAAAGAATATGAAACAAAGAAGTAAAAAAGTGCAAAATCTTTATGAATACAGTATTTGACATTCACTTGTGTTGCTATCTCAAAAATTACTGAAAACTTGTTCTATTTCATGTCAACAAAGATTTTTTTTATTAAATACAATTTTCCAATTTTTTGTTTATTGATTTGCTTATAAAACAAAGGAAAAATTTAAAATTTAAATGACAAAAACTAATGTGCGCCCAATGTGGGGCTCGAACCCACGACCCTGGGATTAAGAGTCCCATGCTCTACCGACTGAGCTAACCGGGCTGTGCGTGTACATGAGCACACACAATGTAAACATTTAAAGAATATGAAACAAAGAAGTAAAAAAGTGCAAAATCTTTATGAATACAGTATTTGACATTCACTTGTGTTGCTATCTCAAAAATTACTGAAAACTTGTTCTATTTCATGTCCACAAAGATTTTTTTTATTAAATACAATTTTCCAATTTTTTGTTTATTGATTTGCTTATAAAACAAAGGAACCTCAAATTCGGATTCAAAATATCATCAATAACAAAATAAGCAAAGTTGTATAGCAGAAATAAACCAGTGAACAGGAAGTTGAATATTCTTACAAGAAGCCTGGAATAATGTAATGTATAATTGACGGTGTAATTTTCATGATAATTAATAAAACATTTAAAATTTAAAATTTAAATGACAAAAACTAATGTGCGCCCAATGTGGGGCTCGAACCCACGACCCTGGGATTAAGAGTCCCATGCTCTACCGACTGAGCTAACCGGGCTGTGCGTGTACATGAGCACACACAATGTAAACATTTAAAGAATATGAAACAAAGAAGTAAAAAAGTGCAAAATCTTTATGAATACAGTATTTGACATTCACTTGTGTTGCTATCTCAAAAATTACTGAAAACTTGTTCTATTTCATGTCAACAAAGATTTTTTTTATTAAATACAATTTTCCAATTTTTTGTTTATTGATTTGCTTATAAAACAAAGGAACCTCAAATTCGGATTCAAAATATCATCAATAACAAAATAAGCAAAGTTGTATAGCAGAAATAAACCAGTGAACAGGAAGTTGAATATTCTTACAAGAAGCCTGGAATAATGCAATGTATAATTGACGGTGTAATTTTCATGATCATTTTTAAAACATTTAAAATTTAAAATTTAAATGACAAAAACTAATGTGCGCCCAATGTGGGGCTCGAACCCACGACCCTGGGATTAAGAGTCCCATGCTCTACCGACTGAGCTAACCGGGCTGTGCGTGTACTTGAGCACACACAATGTAAACATTTAAAGAATATGAAACAAAGAAGTAAAAAAGTGCAAAATCTTTATGAATACAGTATTTGACATTCACTTGTGTTGCTATCTCAAAAATTACTGAAAACTTGTTCTATTTCATGTCAACAAAGATTTTTTTTATTAAATACAATTTTCCAATTTTTTGTTTATTGATTTGCTTATAAAACAAAGGAACCTCAAATTCGGATTCAAAATATCATCAATAACAAAATAAGCAAAGTTGTATAGCAGAAATAAACCAGTGAACAGGAAGTTGAATATTCTTACAAGAAGCCTGGAATAATGTAATGTATAATTGACGGTGTAATTTTCATGATAATTAATAAAACATTTAAAATTTAAAATTTAAATGACAAAAACTAATGTGCGCCCAATGTGGGGCTCGAACCCACGACCCTGGGATTAAGAGTCCCATGCTCCACCGACTGAGCTAACCGGGCTGTGCGTGTACATGAGCACACACAATGTAAACAATTAAAGAATATGAAACAAAGAAGTAAAAAAGTGCAAAATCTTTATGAATACAGTATTTGACATTCACTTGTGTTGCTATCTCAAAAATTACTGAAAACTTGTTCTATTTCATGTCCACAAAGATTTATTTTATTTAATACAATTTTCCAATTTTTTGTTTATTGATTTGCTTATAAAACAAAGGAACCTCAAATTCGGATTCAAAATATCATCAATAACAAAATAAGCAAAGTTGTATAGCAGAAATAAACCAGTGAACAGGAAGTTGAATATTCTTACAAGAAGCCTGGAATAATGTAATGTATAATTGACGGTGTAATTTTCATGATAATTAATAAAACATTTAAAATTTAAAATTTAAATGACAAAAACTAATGTGCGCCCAATGTGGGGCTCGAACCCACGACCCTGGGATTAAGAGTCCCATGCTCTACCGACTGAGCTAACCGGGCTGTGCGTGTACATGAGCACACACAATGTAAACATTTAAAGAATATGAAACAAAGAAGTAAAAAAGTGCAAAATCTTTATGAATACAGTATTTGACATTCACTTGTGTTGCTATCTCAAAAATTACTGAAAACTTGTTCTATTTCATGTCAACAAAGATTTTTTTTATTAAATACAATTTTCCAATTTTTTGTTTATTGATTTGCTTATAAAACAAAGGAACCTCAAATTCGGATTCAAAATATCATCAATAACAAAATAAGCAAAGTTGTATAGCAGAAATAAACCAGTGAACAGGAAGTTGAATATTCTTACAAGAAGCCTGGAATAATGCAATGTATAATTGACGGTGTAATTTTCATGATCATTTTTAAAACATTTAAAATTTAAAATTTAAATGACAAAAACTAATGTACGCCCAATGTGGGGCTCGAACCCACGACCCTGGGATTAAGAGTCCCATGCTCTACCGACTGAGCTAACCGGGCTGTGCGTGTACTTGAGCACACACAATGTAAACATTTAAAGAATATGAAACAAAGAAGTAAAAAAGTGCAAAATCTTTATGAATACAGTATTTGACATTCACTTGTGTTGCTATCTCAAAAATTACTGAAAACTTGTTCTATTTCATGTCAACAAAGATTTTTTTTATTAAATACAATTTTCCATTTTTTTGTTTATTGATTTGCTTATATAAACAAAGGAACCTCAAATTCGGATTCAAAATATCATCAATAACAAAATAAGCAAAGTTGTATAGCAGAAATAAACCAGTGAACAGGAAGTTGAATATTCTTACAAGAAGCCTGGAATAATGTAATGTATAATTGACGGTGTAATTTTCATGATCATTTTTAAAACATTTAAAATTTAAAATTTAAATGACAAAAACTAATGTGCGCCCAATGTGGGGCTCGAACCCACGACCCTGGGATTAAGAGTCCCATGCTCTACCGACTGAGCTAACCGGGCTGTGCGTGTACATGAGCACACACAATGTAAACATTTAAAGAATATGAAACAAAGAAGTAAAAAAGTGCAAAATCTTTATGAATACAGTATTTGACATTCACTTGTGTTGCTATCTCAAAAATTACTGAAAACTTGTTCTATTTCATGTCAACAAAGATTTTTTTTATTAAATACAATTTTCCAATTTTTGGTTTATTGATTTGCTTATAAAACAAAGGAACCTCAAATTCGGATTCAAAATATCATCAATAACAAAATAAGCAAAGTTGTATAGCAGAAATAAACCAGTGAACAGGAAGTTGAATATTCTTACAAGAAGCCTGGAATAATGCAATGTATAATTGACGGTGTAATTTTCATGATCATTTTTAAAACATTTAAAATTTAAAATTTAAATGACAAAAACTAATGTGCGCCCAATGTGGGGCTCGAACCCACGACCCTGGGATTAAGAGTCCCATGCTCTACCGACTGAGCTAACCGGGCTGTGCGTGTACATGAGCACACACAATGTAAACATTTAAAGAATATGAAACAAAGAAGTAAAAAAGTGCAAAATCTTTATGAATACAGTATTTGACATTCACTTGTGTTGCTATCTCAAAAATTACTGAAAACTTGTTCTATTTCATGTCAACAAAGATTTTTTTTATTAAATACAATTTTCCAATTTTTTGTTTATTGATTTGCTTATAAAACAAAGGAAAAATTTAAAATTTAAATGACAAAAACTAATGTGCGCCCAATGTGGGGCTCGAACCCACGACCCTGGGATTAAGAGTCCCATGCTCTACCGACTGAGCTAACCGGGCTGTGCGTGTACATGAGCACACACAATGTAAACATTTAAAGAATATGAAACAAAGAAGTAAAAAAGTGCAAAATCTTTATGAATACAGTATTTGACATTCACTTGTGTTGCTATCTCAAAAATTACTGAAAACTTGTTCTATTTCATGTCCACAAAGATTTTTTTTATTAAATACAATTTTCCAATTTTTTGTTTATTGATTTGCTTATAAAACAAAGGAACCTCAAATTCGGATTCAAAATATCATCAATAACAAAATAAGCAAAGTTGTATAGCAGAAATAAACCAGTGAACAGGAAGTTGAATATTCTTACAAGAAGCCTGGAATAATGTAATGTATAATTGACGGTGTAATTTTCATGATAATTAATAAAACATTTAAAATTTAAAATTTAAATGACAAAAACTAATGTGCGCCCAATGTGGGGCTCGAACCCACGACCCTGGGATTAAGAGTCCCATGCTCTACCGACTGAGCTAACCGGGCTGTGCGTGTACATGAGCACACACAATGTAAACATTTAAAGAATATGAAACAAAGAAGTAAAAAAGTGCAAAATCTTTATGAATACAGTATTTGACATTCACTTGTGTTGCTATCTCAAAAATTACTGAAAACTTGTTCTATTTCATGTCAACAAAGATTTTTTTTATTAAATACAATTTTCCAATTTTTTGTTTATTGATTTGCTTATAAAACAAAGGAACCTCAAATTCGGATTCAAAATATCATCAATAACAAAATAAGCAAAGTTGTATAGCAGAAATAAACCAGTGAACAGGAAGTTGAATATTCTTACAAGAAGCCTGGAATAATGCAATGTATAATTGACGGTGTAATTTTCATGATCATTTTTAAAACATTTAAAATTTAAAATTTAAATGACAAAAACTAATGTGCGCCCAATGTGGGGCTCGAACCCACGACCCTGGGATTAAGAGTCCCATGCTCTACCGACTGAGCTAACCGGGCTGTGCGTGTACTTGAGCACACACAATGTAAACATTTAAAGAATATGAAACAAAGAAGTAAAAAAGTGCAAAATCTTTATGAATACAGTATTTGACATTCACTTGTGTTGCTATCTCAAAAATTACTGAAAACTTGTTCTATTTCATGTCAACAAAGATTTTTTTTATTAAATACAATTTTCCAATTTTTTGTTTATTGATTTGCTTATAAAACAAAGGAACCTCAAATTCGGATTCAAAATATCATCAATAACAAAATAAGCAAAGTTGTATAGCAGAAATAAACCAGTGAACAGGAAGTTGAATATTCTTACAAGAAGCCTGGAATAATGTAATGTATAATTGACGGTGTAATTTTCATGATAATTAATAAAACATTTAAAATTTAAAATTTAAATGACAAAAACTAATGTGCGCCCAATGTGGGGCTCGAACCCACGACCCTGGGATTAAGAGTCCCATGCTCCACCGACTGAGCTAACCGGGCTGTGCGTGTACATGAGCACACACAATGTAAACAATTAAAGAATATGAAACAAAGAAGTAAAAAAGTGCAAAATCTTTATGAATACAGTATTTGACATTCACTTGTGTTGCTATCTCAAAAATTACTGAAAACTTGTTCTATTTCATGTCCACAAAGATTTTTTTTATTAAATACAATTTTCCAATTTTTTGTTTATTGATTTGCTTATAAAACAAAGGAACCTCAAATTCGGATTCAAAATATCATCAATAACAAAATAAGCAAAGTTGTATAGCAGAAATAAACCAGTGAACAGGAAGTTGAATATTCTTACAAGAAGCCTGGAATAATGTAATGTATAATTGACGGTGTAATTTTCATGATAATTAATAAAACATTTAAAATTTAAAATTTAAATGACAAAAACTAATGTGCGCCCAATGTGGGGCTCGAACCCACGACCCTGGGATTAAGAGTCCCATGCTCTACCGACTGAGCTAACCGGGCTGTGCGTGTACATGAGCACACACAATGTAAACATTTAAAGAATATGAAACAAAGAAGTAAAAAAGTGCAAAATCTTTATGAATACAGTATTTGACATTCACTTGTGTTGCTATCTCAAAAATTACTGAAAACTTGTTCTATTTCATGTCAACAAAGATTTTTTTTATTAAATACAATTTTCCAATTTTTTGTTTATTGATTTGCTTATAAAACAAAGGAACCTCAAATTCGGATTCAAAATATCATCAATAACAAAATAAGCAAAGTTGTATAGCAGAAATAAACCAGTGAACAGGAAGTTGAATATTCTTACAAGAAGCCTGGAATAATGCAATGTATAATTGACGGTGTAATTTTCATGATCATTTTTAAAACATTTAAAATTTAAAATTTAAATGACAAAAACTAATGTGCGCCCAATGTGGGGCTCGAACCCACGACCCTGGGATTAAGAGTCCCATGCTCTACCGACTGAGCTAACCGGGCTGTGCGTGTACATGAGCACACACAATGTAAACATTTAAAGAATATGAAACAAAGAAGTAAAAAAGTGCAAAATCTTTATGAATACAGTATTTGACATTCACTTGTGTTGCTATCTCAAAAATTACTGAAAACTTGTTCTATTTCATGTCCACAAAGATTTTTTTTATTAAATACAATTTTCCAATTTTTTGTTTATTGATTTGCTTATAAAACAAAGGAACCTCAAATTCGGATTCAAAATATCATCAATAACAAAATAAGCAAAGTTGTATAGCAGAAATAAACCAGTGAACAGGAAGTTGAATATTCTTACAAGAAGCCTGGAATAATGTAATGTATAATTGACGGTGTAATTTTCATGATAATTAATAAAACATTTAAAATTTAAAATTTAAATGACAAAAACTAATGTGCGCCCAATGTGGGGCTCGAACCCACGACCCTGGGATTAAGAGTCCCATGCTCTACCGACTGAGCTAACCGGGCTGTGCGTGTACATGAGCACACACAATGTAAACATTTAAAGAATATGAAACAAAGAAGTAAAAAAGTGCAAAATCTTTATGAATACAGTATTTGACATTCACTTGTGTTGCTATCTCAAAAATTACTGAAAACTTGTTCTATTTCATGTCCACAAAGATTTTTTTTATTAAATACAATTTTCCAATTTTTGGTTTATTGATTTGCTTATAAAACAAAGGAACCTCAAATTCGGATTCAAAATATCATCAATAACAAAATAAGCAAAGTTGTATAGCAGAAATAAACCAGTGAACAGGAAGTTGAATATTCTTACAAGAAGCCTGAATAATGCAATGTATAATTGACGGTGTAATTTTCATGATCATTTTTAAAACATTTAAAATTTAAAATTTAAATGACAAAAACTAATGTGCGCCCAATGTGGGGCTCGAACCCACGACCCTGGGATTAAGAGTCCCATGCTCTACCGACTGAGCTAACCGGGCTGTGCGTGTACATGAGCACACACAATGTAAACATTTAAAGAATATGAAACAAGCAAATAAAAAAGTGCAAAATCTTTATGAATACAGTATTTGACATTCACTTGTGTTGCTATCTCAAAAATTACTGAAAACTTGTTCTATTTCATGTCCACAAAGATTTTTTTTATTAAATACAATTTTCCAATTTTTTGTTTATTGATTTGCTTATAAAACAAAGGAACCTCAAATTCGGATTCAAAATATCATCAATAACAAAATAAGCAAAGTTGTAAAGCAGAAATAAACCAGTGAACAGGAAGTTGAATATTCTTACAAGAAGCCTGGAATAATGTAATGTATAATTGACGGTGTAATTTTCATGATAATTAATAAAACGTTTAAAATTTAAAATTTAAAGGACAAAAACTAATGTGCGCCCAATGTGGGGCTCGAACCCACGACCCTGGGATTAAGAGTCCCATGCTCTACCGACTGAGCTAACCGGGCTGTGCGTGTACATGAGCACACACAATGTAAACATTTAAAGAATATGAAACAAAGAAGTAAACAAGTGCAAAATCTTTATGAATACAGTATTTGACATTCACTTGTGTTGCTATCTCAAAAATTACTGAAAACTTGTTCTATTTCATGTCAACAAAGATTTTTTTTATTAAATACAATTTTCCAATTTTTGGTTTATTGATTTGCTTATAAAACAAAAGACCTCAAATTCGGATTCAAAATATCATCAATAACAAAATAAGCAAAGTTGTATAGCAGAAATAAACCAGTGAACAGGAAGTTGAATATTCTTACAAGAAGCCTGGAATAATGCAATGTATAATTGACGGTGTAATTTTCATGATCATTTTTAAAACATTTAAAATTTAAAATTTAAATGACAAAAACTAATGTGCGCCCAATGTGGGGCTCGAACCCACGACCCTGGGATTAAGAGTCCCATGCTCTACCGACTGAGCTAACCGGGCTGTGCGTGTACATGAGCACACACAATGTAAACATTTAAAGAATATGAAACAAAGAAGTAAAAAAGTGCAAAATCTTTATGAATACAGTATTTGACATTCACTTGTGTTGCTATCTCAAAAATTACTGAAATCTTGTTCTATTTCATGTCAACAAAGATTTTTTTTATTAAATACAATTTTCCAATTTTTTGTTTATTGATTTGCTTATAAAACAAAGGAAAAATTTAAAATTTAAATGACAAAAACTAATGTGCGCCCAATGTGGGGCTCGAACCCACGACCCTGGGATTAAGAGTCCCATGCTCTACCGACTGAGCTAACCGGGCTGTGCGTGTACATGAGCACACACAATGTAAACATTTAAAGAATATGAAACAAAGAAGTAAAAAAGTGCAAAATCTTTATGAATACAGTATTTGACATTCACTTGTGTTGCTATCTCAAAAATTACTGAAAACTTGTTCTATTTCATGTCCACAAAGATTTTTTTTATTAAATACAATTTTCCAATTTTTTGTTTATTGATTTGCTTATAAAACAAAGGAACCTCAAATTCGGATTCAAAATATCATCAATAACAAAATAAGCAAAGTTGTATAGCAGAAATAAACCAGTGAACAGGAAGTTGAATATTCTTACAAGAAGCCTGGAATAATGTAATGTATAATTGACGGTGTAATTTTCATGATAATTAATAAAACATTTAAAATTTAAAATTTAAATGACAAAAACTAATGTGCGCCCAATGTGGGGCTCGAACCCACGACCCTGGGATTAAGAGTCCCATGCTCTACCGACTGAGCTAACCGGGCTGTGCGTGTACATGAGCACACACAATGTAAACATTTAAAGAATATGAAACAAAGAAGTAAAAAAGTGCAAAATCTTTATGAATACAGTATTTGACATTCACTTGTGTTGCTATCTCAAAAATTACTGAAAACTTGTTCTATTTCATGTCAACAAAGATTTTTTTTATTAAATACAATTTTCCAATTTTTTGTTTATTGATTTGCTTATAAAACAAAGGAACCTCAAATTCGGATTCAAAATATCATCAATAACAAAATAAGCAAAGTTGTATAGCAGAAATAAACCAGTGAACAGGAAGTTGAATATTCTTACAAGAAGCCTGGAATAATGCAATGTATAATTGACGGTGTAATTTTCATGATCATTTTTAAAACATTTAAAATTTAAAATTTAAATGACAAAAACTAATGTGCGCCCAATGTGGGGCTCGAACCCACGACCCTGGGATTAAGAGTCCCATGCTCTACCGACTGAGCTAACCGGGCTGTGCGTGTACTTGAGCACACACAATGTAAACATTTAAAGAATATGAAACAAAGAAGTAAAAAAGTGCAAAATCTTTATGAATACAGTATTTGACATTCACTTGTGTTGCTATCTCAAAAATTACTGAAAACTTGTTCTATTTCATGTCAACAAAGATTTTTTTTATTAAATACAATTTTCCAATTTTTTGTTTATTGATTTGCTTATAAAACAAAGGAACCTCAAATTCGGATTCAAAATATCATCAATAACAAAATAAGCAAAGTTGTATAGCAGAAATAAACCAGTGAACAGGAAGTTGAATATTCTTACAAGAAGCCTGGAATAATGTAATGTATAATTGACGGTGTAATTTTCATGATAATTAATAAAACATTTAAAATTTAAAATTTAAATGACAAAAACTAATGTGCGCCCAATGTGGGGCTCGAACCCACGACCCTGGGATTAAGAGTCCCATGCTCCACCGACTGAGCTAACCGGGCTGTGCGTGTACATGAGCACACACAATGTAAACAATTAAAGAATATGAAACAAAGAAGTAAAAAAGTGCAAAATCTTTATGAATACAGTATTTGACATTCACTTGTGTTGCTATCTCAAAAATTACTGAAAACTTGTTCTATTTCATGTCCACAAAGATTTTTTTTATTAAATACAATTTTCCAATTTTTTGTTTATTGATTTGCTTATAAAACAAAGGAACCTCAAATTCGGATTCAAAATATCATCAATAACAAAATAAGCAAAGTTGTATAGCAGAAATAAACCAGTGAACAGGAAGTTGAATATTCTTACAAGAAGCCTGGAATAATGTAATGTATAATTGACGGTGTAATTTTCATGATCATTTTTAAAACATTTAAAATTTAAAATTTAAATGACAAAAACTAATGTGCGCCCAATGTGGGGCTCGAACCCACGACCCTGGGATTAAGAGTCCCATGCTCCACCGACTGAGCTAACCGGGCTGTGCGTGTACATGAGCACACACAATGTAAACAATTAAAGAATATGAAACAAAGAAGTAAAAAAGTGCAAAATCTTTATGAATACAGTATTTGACATTCACTTGTGTTGCTATCTCAAAAATTACTGAAAACTTGTTCTATTTCATGTCCACAAAGATTTTTTTTATTAAATACAATTTTCCAATTTTTTGTTTATTGATTTGCTTATAAAACAAAGGAACCTCAAATTCGGATTCAAAATATCATCAATAACAAAATAAGCAAAGTTGTATAGCAGAAATAAACCAGTGAACAGGAAGTTGAATATTCTTACAAGAAGCCTGGAATAATGCAATGTATAATTGACGGTGTAATTTTCATGATCATTTTTAAAACATTTAAAATTTAAAATTTAAATGACAAAAACTAATGTGCGCCCAATGTGGGGCTCGAACCCACGACCCTGGGATTAAGAGTCCCATGCTCCACCGACTGAGCTAACCGGGCTGTGCGTGTACATGAGCACACACAATGTAAACAATTAAAGAATATGAAACAAAGAAGTAAAAAAGTGCAAAATCTTTATGAATACAGTATTTGACATTCACTTGTGTTGCTATCTCAAAAATTACTGAAAACTTGTTCTATTTCATGTCCACAAAGATTTTTTTTATTAAATACAATTTTCCAATTTTTTGTTTATTGATTTGCTTATAAAACAAAGGAACCTCAAATTCGGATTCAAAATATCATCAATAACAAAATAAGCAAAGTTGTATAGCAGAAATAAACCAGTGAACAGGAAGTTGAATATTCTTACAAGAAGCCTGGAATAATGTAATGTATAATTGACGGTGTAATTTTCATGATAATTAATAAAACATTTAAAATTTAAAATTTAAATGACAAAAACTAATGTGCGCCCAATGTGGGGCTCGAACCCACGACCCTGGGATTAAGAGTCCCATGCTCTACCGACTGAGCTAACCGGGCTGTGCGTGTACATGAGCACACACAATGTAAACATTTAAAGAATATGAAACAAAGAAGTAAAAAAGTGCAAAATCTTTATGAATACAGTATTTGACATTCACTTGTGTTGCTATCTCAAAAATTACTGAAAACTTGTTCTATTTCATGTCAACAAAGATTTTTTTTATTAAATACAATTTTCCAATTTTTTGTTTATTGATTTGCTTATAAAACAAAGGAACCTCAAATTCGGATTCAAAATATCATCAATAACAAAATAAGCAAAGTTGTATAGCAGAAATAAACCAGTGAACAGGAAGTTGAATATTCTTACAAGAAGCCTGGAATAATGCAATGTATAATTGACGGTGTAATTTTCATGATCATTTTTAAAACATTTAAAATTTAAAATTTAAATGACAAAAACTAATGTGCGCCCAATGTGGGGCTCGAACCCACGACCCTGGGATTAAGAGTCCCATGCTCTACCGACTGAGCTAACCGGGCTGTGCGTGTACTTGAGCACACACAATGTAAACATTTAAAGAATATGAAACAAAGAAGTAAAAAAGTGCAAAATCTTTATGAATACAGTATTTGACATTCACTTGTGTTGCTATCTCAAAAATTACTGAAAACTTGTTCTATTTCATGTCAACAAAGATTTTTTTTATTAAATACAATTTTCCAATTTTTTGTTTATTGATTTGCTTATAAAACAAAGGAACCTCAAATTCGGATTCAAAATATCATCAATAACAAAATAAGCAAAGTTGTATAGCAGAAATAAACCAGTGAACAGGAAGTTGAATATTCTTACAAGAAGCCTGGAATAATGTAATGTATAATTGACGGTGTAATTTTCATGATCATTTTTAAAACATTTAAAATTTAAAATTTAAATGACAAAAACTAATGTGCGCCCAATGTGGGGCTCGAACCCACGACCCTGGGATTAAGAGTCCCATGCTCTACCGACTGAGCTAACCGGGCTGTGCGTGTACATGAGCACACACAATGTAAACATTTAAAGAATATGAAACAAAGAAGTAAAAAAGTGCAAAATCTTTATGAATACAGTATTTGACATTCACTTGTGTTGCTATCTCAAAAATTACTGAAAACTTGTTCTATTTCATGTCCACAAAGATTTTTTTTATTAAATACAATTTTCCAATTTTTTGTTTATTGATTTGCTTATAAAACAAAGGAACCTCAAATTCGGATTCAAAATATCATCAATAACAAAATAAGCAAAGTTGTATAGCAGAAATAAACCAGTGAACAGGAAGTTGAATATTCTTACAAGAAGCCTGGAATAATGCAATGTATAATTGACGGTGTAATTTTCATGATAATTAATAAAACATTTAAAATTTAAAATTTAAATGACAAAAACTAATGTGCGCCCAATGTGGGGCTCGAACCCACGACCCTGGGATTAAGAGTCCCATGCTCTACCGACTGAGCTAACCGGGCTGTGCGTGTACTTGAGCACACACAATGTAAACATTTAAAGAATATGAAACAAAGAAGTAAAAAAGTGCAAAATCTTTATGAATACAGTATTTGACATTCACTTGTGTTGCTATCTCAAAAATTACTGAAACCTTGTTCTATTTCATGTCAACAAAGATTTTTTTTATTAAATACAATTTTCCAATTTTTTGTTTATTGATTTGCTTATAAAACAAAGGAACCTCAAATTCGGATTCAAAATATCATCAATAACAAAATAAGCAAAGTTGTATAGCAGAAATAAACCAGTGAACAGGAAGTTGAATATTCTTACAAGAAGCCTGGAATAATGCAATGTATAATTGACGGTGTAATTTTCATGATCATTTTTAAAACATTTAAAATTTAAAATTTAAATGACAAAAACTAATGTGCGCCCAATGTGGGGCTCGAACCCACGACCCTGGGATTAAGAGTCCCATGCTCTACCGACTGAGCTAACCGGGCTGTGCGTGTACATGAGCACACACAATGTAAACATTTAAAGAATATGAAACAAAGAAGTAAAAAAGTGCAAAATCTTTATGAATACAGTATTTGACATTCACTTGTGTTGCTATCTCAAAAATTACTGAAAACTTGTTCTATTTCATGTCAACAAAGATTTTTTTTATTAAATACAATTTTCCAATTTTTTGTTTATTGATTTGCTTATAAAACAAAGGAAAAATTTAAAATTTAAATGACAAAAACTAATGTGCGCCCAATGTGGGGCTCGAACCCACGACCCTGGGATTAAGAGTCCCATGCTCTACCGACTGAGCTAACCGGGCTGTGCGTATACATGAGCACACACAATGTAAACATTTAAAGAATATGAAACAAAGAAGTAAAAAAGTGCAAAATCTTTATGAATACAGTATTTGACATTCACTTGTGTTGCTATCTCAAAAATTACTGAAAACTTGTTCTATTTCATGTCCACAAAGATTTTTTTTATTAAATACAATTTTCCAATTTTTTGTTTATTGATTTGCTTATAAAACAAAGGAACCTCAAATTCGGATTCAAAATATCATCAATAACAAAATAAGCAAAGTTGTATAGCAGAAATAAACCAGTGAACAGGAAGTTGAATATTCTTACAAGAAGCCTGGAATAATGTAATGTATAATTGACGGTGTAATTTTCATGATCATTTTTAAAACATTTAAAATTTAAAATTTAAATGACAAAAACTAATGTGCGCCCAATGTGGGGCTCGAACCCACGACCCTGGGATTAAGAGTCCCATGCTCTACCGACTGAGCTAACCGGGCTGTGCGTGTACATGAGCACACACAATGTAAACATTTAAAGAATATGAAACAAAGAAGTAAAAAAGTGCAAAATCTTTATGAATACAGTATTTGACATTCACTTGTGTTGCTATCTCAAAAATTACTGAAAACTTGTTCTATTTCATGTCCACAAAGATTTTTTTTATTAAATACAATTTTCCAATTTTTTGTTTATTGATTTGCTTATAAAACAAAGGAACCTCAAATTCGGATTCAAAATATCATCAATAACAAAATAAGCAAAGTTGTATAGCAGAAATAAACCAGTGAACAGGAAGTTGAATATTCTTACAAGAAGCCTGGAATAATGTAATGTATAATTGACGGTGTAATTTTCATGATAATTAATAAAACATTTAAAATTTAAAATTTAAATGACAAAAACTAATGTGCGCCCAATGTGGGGCTCGAACCCACGACCCTGGGATTAAGAGTCCCATGCTCTACCGACTGAGCTAACCGGGCTGTGCGTGTACATGAGCACACACAATGTAAACATTTAAAGAATATGAAACAAAGAAGTAAAAAAGTGCAAAATCTTTATGAATACAGTATTTGACATTCACTTGTGTTGCTATCTCAAAAATTAGTGAAAACTTGTTCTATTTCATGTCAACAAAGATTTTTTTTATTAAATACAATTTTCCAATTTTTTGTTTATTGATTTGCTTATATAAACAAAGGAACCTCAAATTCGGATTCAAAATATCATCAATAACAAAATAAGCAAAGTTGTATAGCAGAAATAAACCAGTGAACAGGAAGTTGAATATTCTTACAAGAAGCCTGGAATAATGTAATGTATAATTGACGGTGTAATTTTCATGATCATTTTTAAAACATTTAAAATTTAAAATTTAAATGACAAAAACTAATGTGCGCCCAATGTGGGGCTCGAACCCACGACCCTGGGATTAAGAGTCCCATGCTCTACCGACTGAGCTAACCGGGCTGTGCGTGTACATGAGCACACACAATGTAAACATTTAAAGAATATGAAACAAAGAAGTAAAAAAGTGCAAAATCTTTATGAATACAGTATTTGACATTCACTTGTGTTGCTATCTCAAAAATTACTGAAAACTTGTTCTATTTCATGTCAACAAAGATTTTTTTTATTAAATACAATTTTCCAATTTTTTGTTTATTGATTTGCTTATAAAACAAAGGAACCTCAAATTCGGATTCAAAATATCATCAATAACAAAATAAGCAAAGTTGTATAGCAGAAATAAACCAGTGAACAGGAAGTTGAATATTCTTACAAGAAGCCTGGAATAATGTAATGTATAATTGACGGTGTAATTTTCATGATAATTAATAAAACATTTAAAATTTAAAATTTAAATGACAAAAACTAATGTGCGCCCAATGTGGGGCTCGAACCCACGACCCTGGGATTAAGAGTCCCATGCTCTACCGACTGAGCTAACCGGGCTGTGCGTGTACATGAGCACACACAATGTAAACATTTAAAGAATATGAAACAAAGAAGTAAAAAAGTGCAAAATCTTTATGAATACAGTATTTGACATTCACTTGTGTTGCTATCTCAAAAATGACTGAAAACTTGTTCTATTTCATGTCAACAAAGATTCTTGTTATTAAATACAATTTTCCAATTTTTTGTTTATTGATTTGCTTATATAAACAAAGGAACCTCAAATTCGGATTCAAAATATCATCAATAACAAAATAAGCAAAGTTGTATAGCAGAAATAAACCAGTGAACAGGAAGTTGAATATTCTTACAAGAAGCCTGGAATAATGTAATGTATAATTGACGGTGTAATTTTCATGATCATTTTTAAAACATTTAAAATTTAAAATTTAAATGACAAAAACTAATGTGCGCCCAATGTGGGGCTCGAACCCACGACCCTGGGATTAAGAGTCCCATGCTCTACCGACTGAGCTAACCGGGCTGTGCGTGTACATGAGCACACACAATGTAAACATTTAAAGAATATGAAACAAAGAAGTAAAAAAGTGCAAAATCTTTATGAATACAGTATTTGACATTCACTTGTGTTGCTATCTCAAAAATTACTGAAAACTTGTTCTATTTCATGTCAACAAAGATTTTTTTTATTAAATACAATTTTCCAATTTTTTGTTTATTGATTTGCTTATAAAACAAAGGAACCTCAAATTCGGATTCAAAATATCATCAATAACAAAATAAGCAAAGTTGTATAGCAGAAATAAACCAGTGAACAGGAAGTTGAATATTCTTACAAGAAGCCTGGAATAATGTAATGTATAATTGACGGTGTAATTTTCATGATAATTAATAAAACATTTAAAATTTAAAATTTAAATGACAAAAACTAATGTGCGCCCAATGTGGGGCTCGAACCCACGACCCTGGGATTAAGAGTCCCATGCTCTACCGACTGAGCTAACCGGGCTGTGCGTGTACATGAGCACACACAATGTAAACATTTAAAGAATATGAAACAAAGAAGTAAAAAAGTGCAAAATCTTTATGAATACAGTATTTGACATTCACTTGTGTTGCTATCTCAAAAATGACTGAAAACTTGTTCTATTTCATGTCAACAAAGATTCTTGTTATTAAATACAATTTTCCAATTTTTTGTTTATTGATTTGCTTATATAAACAAAGGAACCTCAAATTCGGATTCAAAATATCATCAATAACAAAATAAGCAAAGTTGTATAGCAGAAATAAACCAGTGAACAGGAAGTTGAATATTCTTACAAGAAGCCTGGAATAATGTAATGTATAATTGACGGTGTAATTTTCATGATCATTTTTAAAACATTTAAAATTTAAAATTTAAATGACAAAAACTAATGTGCGCCCAATGTGGGGCTCGAACCCACGACCCTGGGATTAAGAGTCCCATGCTCTACCGACTGAGCTAACCGGGCTGTGCGTGTACATGAGCACACACAATGTAAACATTTAAAGAATATGAAACAAAGAAGTAAAAAAGTGCAAAATCTTTATGAATACAGTATTTGACATTCACTTGTGTTGCTATCTCAAAAATTACTGAAAACTTGTTCTATTTCATGTCAACAAAGATTTTTTTTATTAAATACAATTTTCCAATTTTTTGTTTATTGATTTGCTTATAAAACAAAGGAACCTCAAATTCGGATTCAAAATATCATCAATAACAAAATAAGCAAAGTTGTATAGCAGAAATAAACCAGTGAACAGGAAGTTGAATATTCTTACAAGAAGCCTGGAATAATGTAATGTATAATTGACGGTGTAATTTTCATGATAATTAATAAAACATTTAAAATTTAAAATTTAAATGACAAAAACTAATGTGCGCCCAATGTGGGGCTCGAACCCACGACCCTGGGATTAAGAGTCCCATGCTCTACCGACTGAGCTAACCGGGCTGTGCGTGTACATGAGCACACACAATGTAAACATTTAAAGAATATGAAACAAAGAAGTAAAAAAGTGCAAAATCTTTATGAATACAGTATTTGACATTCACTTGTGTTGCTATCTCAAAAATGACTGAAAACTTGTTCTATTTCATGTCAACAAAGATTCTTGTTATTAAATACAATTTTCCAATTTGTTGTTTATTGATTTGCTTATAAAACATAGGAACCTCAAATTCGAATTCAAAATATCATCAATAACAAAATATACAAAGTTGTATAGCAGAAATAAACCAGTGAACAGGAAGTTGAATATTCCTACAAGAAGCCTGGAATAATGTAATGTATAATTGACGCTGTAATTTTCATGATAATTAATAAAACATTTAAAATTTAAAATTTAAATGACAAAAACTAATGTGCGCCCAATGTGGGGCTAGAACCCACGACCCTGGGATTAAGAGTCCCATGCTCTACCGACTGAGCTAACCGGGCTGTGCGTGTACATGAGAACACACCATGTAAACATTTAAAGAATATGAAACAAAGAAGTAAAAAAGTGCAAAATCTTTATGAATACAGTATTTGACATTCACTTGTGTTGCTATCTCAAAAATTACTGAAAACTTGTTCTATTTCATGTCCACAAAGATTTTTTTTATTAAATACAATTTTCCAATTTTTTGTTTATTGATTTGCTTATAAAACAAAGGAACCTCAAATTCGGATTCAAAATATCATCAATAACAAAATAAGCAAAGTTGTATAGCAGAAATAAACCAGTGAACAGGAAGTTGAATATTCCTACAAGAAGCCTTGAATAATGTATTATTGACGGTGTTATTTTCATAATAATTAATAAAACATTTAAATTTAAAATTTAAAATTCAAAAACAGAAAAAAAAAGAAAAAAAAAATTTGTGCGCCCAATGTGGGGCTCGAACCCACGACCCTGGGATTAAGAGTCCCATGCTCTACCGACTGAGCTAACCGGGCTGTGCGGCAAAAGTAAACAACAACGGAAATTATTCAGAAGTAGGAAATCAATAGGTCTTATCTCGAATCAACAAGACAATACATACTGTATTCACATGTGTCCGAATAACTTGTGTCTTGATTCGAGTTTTAATCATTCAAAATACATTGCGGGCAACTGTTGGACCATAATCATCCGGGAATTTCCCAACGAACACCCATCTTCTCTATTTTAAACCATACAACATGAAAGCAAAACTAGAGAAAATAAAAATTAAAATATCTTACATAGTTTTTTCTTCTTCAAATGCTGTCTCTTGCAGTCAGACTAACGGCATAATAAAAAAACTGAATAAAGAGGGAATTTTTATGAATATCCTAAAACTCCTGCAAGTAACATAATTGGAAAACTGACTGGCCCGTAGATAATCATCTTAAAAGGATTTTTTATTTCCACTATAAACAAGAAAATCGTAGTAGCCCTACAATAACCAAACATCAAAGGGAAAAGAACAACCACGAGAGTTTGCTAATTTGTATTTTAAAAATATTTGTTGGCGTCTGAAGGGAGACTTAAAGAATTGAACAGAGTGTGTATTACCCGTAAGCAGAAGTTTGAGATGTCTGGTTGGGAGAGATCATGATTTTCTCCCGATGAGTGAAACATTTGTTTAATTACGGTTGGAAACATAATTAAAGTCCTCTTTTTATTTCTAGTCTTACATCCCAAACCCAAAATGAACTATTCCTACTTCCTATCTCAAATCGTAATGAAGCTCAACTATTATGTGTGCAAATTTTCACTTTATTCGAATATATTTTGTTAATGGTCAGATTTAATCCGAATAGCAGTGTGTATAAATATTGTCGGATATAATTACGAGATACTTTTATGACAATCATCATAATAATTCTTTAAAATGAGAGTGAATACGAGGTGTGGACGACGTAGACTAAGGACTGCCTCTTTCCGAGCAAGATCGTATTCGCTGTTTGTCAACAAGCACCAGTATTGGTTTCTCGATGACAGGAGAGATGCAAAATGACACTGCCTGTTTATCACTCTCATCATTACCATGGTAATCCGCATCCTTAAATTGGAATTTCTGATTTGATGAAATTCTTCTTGAGCAGACGATCTGGGAGAGGGATACGCGCTTGAGCTCCTGGTCACGTGGTTTTGGCTACTCTTGCAACAAGACGTTATGGCATAATTCTCTTTCTTTCTGTATCCTTTCACGCTCAGCTATTCCATATTGCCACTGCTTTTGAATCTTGCCTATAAAAGTACCTTCAACATAATAATCGAATTGCTTGGTTACTTTTGATTAATTTTACATGGTCATCTAACTTTCGAACGTTTATTTTTTTAATGGAAAAAGATGGCCTCTTGAAATTCGCATCTCTTAGTTTTAGTTCATTTTGTCTCTCAAATCATCTCAACAGTTATTTTGTTCATTCTACCTCCTTTACATATTCTTCCCTGTTTTTATTGTTTCTTCTTTGTTTGTTTTGGGGTTTTTTTTAAGAATAATTTTCCATTTGTTGTCTTTCATTCATTTGAAACAAACGAAATCATTTCAATAGTCACATACACTTTCCTCTTTCTTCGTTCTATCTATAATCTAGTCTCACCAATATAACTTATTTTACGGGATACATCTTATTTTTTCTCTATCTAACCCTATTTTTTAGTTTTCAGAAAGTACAAGAGCTCTTCTCGACTGTAGCCCTCGGAGACCAATTCAGACATGAACTCATTCGGAGGGGCGGAAGACAGTCAAATTGGTGAAGCCGACGGATGGTCGACAACCGTCCCCCATAGCACACATTAAAATTGTACTTGATTTTGTCTTCATTACCATCTCTCTCTCTCTCTCTCTGCCACTCTCTTTAACCTTCTTCCTTTGTACCTAGATGCTTTTTTTTAATACCCCCCCTCTCTCTCTCTCTCTCTCTGCAAAAGTTGTCTTATTTCTTTGTTTCTTCCCCCTTCTATATCTCCCCACACACACTCTCTCTCTCTATCTCTCTATTGCTGCTACCTCACTTTCCATTGTGTTCTATACAGTATAATATGATTTATTCTGTCTTTAAAATGTTAGTTTTTTCCGCTACTCTCTTTTTTTCAAGTATAAAGTTCTCTACATCTTTATTCTTTCAACCTGCATTTCTCTCCGTTTAAACACAAATCTATATGTAGGACTTTATCATGTTTATGTCCAGTCCTCCCTTCCTCCCATCCACTCTCTCTCTCTCTCTCTGTGTCTCTCCGTGTCTCCATGTCTGTCTCTCTCACTCTCTCCTACACTGTCTGTCTCTGTTCCTCTCTTTTACTCTCCTTTCCTCTCTCTCTCTCCATTCCCCCTTTATCCCTTCGCGCTCCCATCCCCTCTCTACCTCTCTCCGTTTCTCCCTTCCTATCTCTCCTTTTCACCAATAAGTCGTTACACTTTTTTTTTCTTTCCCATTAATTCATACCCTCCCCCTTCCTTCTCGTATTGCCCCCTTTTAATTCTCAAATGAACTCATTGAGACGTACTTTTGATCTTCTGATGTCGTGGTGGTGACGCCAGTAATTATGATGTTTCTGGTAGTCTAGTCAACCATTTATATTTCCCTAATTGAATGGACAAATGTGTAACCCCACGTCTATTTTCATTAGATCCAGCATCATAATTATTGATGCCAACGTTTGTCAGTGATTTAAATGAAGAAGGATAATAAGAAACAAAGTATTATTGATGCATGTACATGTACTAATAATAGATGTTGTGCATACCCACAAACATACTTTAGATAAGAAATCAACCTACTTTTTATAATTACCAAAACAAAATTATTACTCTTTTTACTCAGATGTATTATATTCTTGAATACATTCGATTTTTTCTTAAATTGGAAGTTTAAGATCCTATTCAATATTTTGATTTAAATGGCGTTACGTGGTCTAAATTCAAGATCTAATTAATCACCAAAATGACTTTAACTGGCTCATTATGTTATATACCTTATTTGACAATGGTTTAATAATCAGTACTTTTCTATTAAACAATATTAAAGAGAAATAATTTGTCTCAACATGATCAATATTGTTAGGTGACTGGTAATTTTGGGGGCGTAGCTTCGTTCTTTTATCGCAGGGCGTGATGGGAGTGAGAAGTATAAATCTACTATAAATTGGGGTACCCACAAATTTCAAAACGGCAAACAATTTGTTTCTTCTAACCTTTATGTACAGGTGTTGGGGACTAGTGGGTATTACGTCTCCGGACTGTGAACCACAAGGTACGGCTTTCGAATCCCTGTTGCAGCACCAATGTCCTTTGGCAAGACAGTTAATCTACATTATTTTACCACACTCCACCAAGGTGAGGTAAATGGGTACCTGTCAGGAATTTATTCCTTGAAATGCTTAAGCCAGGATAACAATTGTATAGCGCCAGCCGCCAGGAATGTCAAGTTTGAAAGACATGAGTGTTACACAAGAACCCACTATTATTTGAATATTGTTATTATCCACATCTCTACAACGAATTGCTTTGAATCATTATATAAGTTTAAAGTGTGAACGCATATAAATTGCGCAAGCCATGCCTTCATCTCTCCGTCCTGACTCTATCAAGTTCGTTCTGACTTTTCTAACGTTACGTTCTCTCCACATTCTTTTATACCCACTACAACTTTCTACCTCCGATTTAAGTTTAATCACGAATATACTCTTTTCGTATAGGTCCCCGGTTAGTAGGTCCACTGTTAGTAGGTCCACGGTTTAATCATATCCACCCGTGAGAGTGTGTGAACTCTATTGCCCTCCTGCATACCTCTCTACCAAGCATGTCTGCATCGCAATTTGATGCTAGCTTGTCCTCAGACTATACCATCTTCGCCTTTTGCACTTTTCATATTAACCATAGCACGCGAAGGAAATTGTATGCCAATTTTCTGAAAGTTCTGTGACAGATTGATTTGACCACCTACCAGAACATGCCCGAGATTTCGTGAAGTGATTTCGTTGACAGATCTCACCAGGCTATCGCGCTGATGGGGAAAACTCAGAGAGGCTTGTTTCTGAGCTGTAGAGAAATGTTGTCGTGTTTTGGATTGTATAGAGCTATGATGGTTATTGATAAACAGAATATCAAGAGAAAGATAAGAAGAGATGGTAAACCTTGCATTTTGAAAAGCGTTTTCTTTTCTTCTTTCTTATTTGAGCATAGCAAACTTGAAATTTTCGAATCCTCTCCAAACCGACATTAGATAAAATTTGATCCGAAATGCATACACAAACCAAAATCATACTAATATTTAATATCTTTTAATTGAGTTTTATATTTTGCACAATTTTTTATTGAAGGGGAAGGAAAACGCCTTTTTTTCCTTCTCGAATCAGATTATCTTTAAGCACGGATTCATGGTATTCTCGGTGGATATTATTCAAATAACATGCAGTGTGGAATTTAAATAAATGTGTGTAAAGATGTATATAAAAAGTGAATACCCATTGACGCCTAAATGTTTACATTGTGTGTGTTCATGTACACGCACAGCCCGGTTAGCTCAGTCGGTAGAGCATGGGACTCTTAATCCCAGGGTCGTGGGTTCGAGCCCCACATTGGGCGCACATTAGTTTTTGTCATTTAGATTTTAAACAATTTATGTTTTATTAATTATCATGAAAATTATTGAATCAATAATACATAATATTCAACTTTTAGTCTATCACTGTTTACCAGTTTATTTATGTTACACAATTATGTTTATTTTGTTATTGGTCATATTTTGTATCTGAATTAGATGTTTCTTTTTTGTTATAAGCAAATCTATAAGCAAATTAATGAAAACAATTTTGCGGGTAAAATTGTATTCAATAAAAAAAAAATTGTTGACATGAAATAGAAGAAGTTTTCAGTTTTGTTGACACAGCAACACAAATGAATATCACATATTGTATTAATTAAGATTTTACACTTTCTTACTTCTTTGTTTCAAATTCTTTAAATTTTAACATTGTGTATGCTCATGTACACGCATAGCCCGGTTAGCTCAGTCGGTAGAGCATGGGACTCTTAATCCCAGGGTCGTGGGTTCGAGCCCCACATTGGGCGAACATTAGTTTTTAGTCTTTTAAAATCGTTATCATGACATTATTAAGTCCATAGAACATAACATTAATCCAGGCTTCTTGTAAGAAAATTCTACTTTCAGTCTATCACCAGTCCACCAGTATATTTCTGCTATTGTGGGATCACATATGCTTCCAATATGTTCATTTGAACCAAATTCATGACCCCATACCAAAACTGTACTATCCAATCTCCATGTTCAAGCATCCATTCATTCAATTCCATTCTAAAGAAGATTCGTACACGAAATCCCAATTTCAGCTCAATGATAGTTTGAAATCGCATGGGCAAGATGCAAATGAATTATCTTGTATATAGTTCATGTCTTGTGCAACCAAGAAGTTACTAGCCTATAGAATCTGAACGGATATCAAACTTACAGCGTTACGTAATATCGTCATGATCTTGCACTGTACACTCTTATTTCCACGGAGTCAAATTTCACTCTAAATGGCGTCAGCTGGGAGTCAACTCTATTCCTAGTTAAAGTGACACGGATTCCGAATCAATTTGACTCGGATTGTGTGGCATCAGCTGAGAATTGACTCAATTCAGAGTCAAGATGACTCCTTTTCCGTGTCAGTTTAACTAGGAATAGAGTTGTCTCCCAGCTGACGCCATTCAGAGTGAAATTTGACTCCGTGGAAATAAGAGTGTAGCATTGCGTTTAAGCGCATAGATGTTTTGGGTACTTTTTTGTTCATCCTTCATAATTATATTCCGTATTTGATAGTATAGTGTACTCGTTAAAATTGGAAAATCCATGGAGTAAGAGAGAGACAGAGAGAGAAAGATTGTGTGTATGAGTGTGTGTTCAACGAAAATGAATGAAGTGATCTCTGATCTATTTTGGATAAAATGTGTTCCTAACATCCCACCCTCCCCCTCCCCCAAAAAAGTATTTCGCTTAATTTCCGGTGCCCCAATTGATGTTTGTGCGCCAATTTAATCAAACTTACAGATATACACGATAGAGGGAGGGGGCAAGCGTGAGAGAGAAAGAGAGAGAGAGAGTACTGTTACAAAGAAAAAAAAACTAACATTACATACCCCCCCCCCCCCCCCCCCACCCCCCAAATTCCCATGCACCCCTTCACCCTACCTGGTCCCCCACCTACCCACCCCATCCCTTACTCTATGATCCCCAGGGGAGAAGGGCCGCGCGTCATCACAGCTAGGCTCTAAGCCCGAAATGGAGTTCGGATGCTGGTCGATGGAATCCCAGCCCGGGGGCATCCCCTCTTATTGCCCCGGTTCGGGACCCAGACTTGACAAGTGATGGGTGCAAAGAGAGGCAAGCTAAGGGAACCTGTCTTCACCTCTTCCTCCTCAATCCATCTCGATCTTTCACCCTAGCATTCCCGCCTAGTCTCCATCAAGGCGCTCGACTTTTGCGAATATTCATCAACGTCTCCAAATTTGTTAGTGAACTTTGTTTTTATTTCATTTTTTTCGCGATTTTGTTTTCCTTCTATTTCAACATTAACCCAGATGCTTTAATATTATTTGAACATCTTGGTATCAAAATAGGTCTTATAGAGGCAATAATGATACAATATATGCTCTTTAATGACGTAAGACCTTCCCTGAAGAAGAAAAAAAAGCCTTTAATATTATGTAGTTTTGGTAATAATAATTCTTTTAAAGATTTGTAGTTCTTCATTAGACTTAACAAATCCAAATTGATTCTTAAACGAACAATTCAAACAAACACAAATTCTAAAAGCACATATCTCATGCTACAGCTACTTGCATTCATATCTTGATTTTAATGCGCCGTGATTCAAACGATTCCAGCAAGAATCCTTTGACGGAGCAATATATATTAACCGGGGATGACTGGAATGAGCCTAGTTTATCTCTGACTTGTTTTGCTATCATTCACATCCACCATCCTCTCCCTCCAGCTCAACTTGGAGAGTGCAATGACACCTGAGATGAACTTTCCCGATTCTTCTAAAAGAAGACCAAACTCCTATAAAGTCTTATATAGTTTGAGTCCGACTAAATCGCATGGCGAAGTCAGACAGAGTTTTAATTGACAATCATCAATCGGCAGTCCCACTTTTCCGTGATTGTCATGATTGTCTCACACGGGTCATGACATTTCTGGAAAAAGTTGAATTTCATAGGACTGGGATTAAGGGGCCAACTTCTTATCTCTAATTTTGTATTTTAGAAAACAAATTGTCTCATAATCATTTACAGCAATTGAAAGTACTTTTTTTTAAATAAACTTTATGCCAAATCGTGTAGTTGATGAACACATCTCTAAATGGCTGTATGTTCAAGATCTATTTAATTCGATACTCGCAAAACTTGACGGTTGAATTGTAAACATTATACCATTCCTTATAGCGTGATAAAAAAATAACAATTAGAAATCTATTTTTTGAAGAGAGCTTGAAACATTATTATGATAGAACTACACTGTTAGGATTAATGTTTGAAATGATTCTGTTCATTGCAATTCAACAAAAAGTAACAAAACAAACAAAAGTAAAAGTTGAAGATGCATTTTCCCCCGACATTATAATGTCAAGCCCATGTTCAGTTTAGTTTGTCCCACAAACTTGATAACTATTGAGATTCTACTAAGTCTAGTTTACCACAAAGATATTTCTCCTTCAGGTGAAAATTTGAAAAATTATAAATGAAGTATAATAAACATCCTGGCAAGGATATATATTCACACATGCGAACGACATGTACTTAACCAACGTATTCAAAACAGAGAGTACTGGTTTGCCCGAGTTTCGATCGATTTGGATTTCTTTTCAGATATATCCACTAAAATTCACTGGAATGCGTCGATAAATATCTGGCACATTTATATTTCGATGTAAATGGAAAAATGAAACACAGGAATGTGTGTTTTTCATTTCCCTTCCTTGCTGAACTAAAGAAAGTCTTTAGACTGGTCAAGCATGCTTGTATTTAAAAAAAAGGCTTTAATTAATATTAATATTAGTGGTTAATAGGAAACTTTCAGGGGAGGAAAGGGGGCGTTCAAAGAAGTTTTAGTATTATTCTGGACTTCCTTCATTAAGGATTGAATACATTATTCAATTAATATTTTTAAAAAACGTACCTGTTTTACTTTCGAGCTGTTGGGAGCGTCAATGACAAAAAGTTTTATAGGCATGGCTTAATAATGATGTATTTTATTCAGGTGTAAAGTTTAAGTGTATCATTCAATTTAGCAGAAAAATTAATCCACATTTTAAGAGCAATAAAACATTTAATATGTAGTCGCAGTGATATATGTGGCATAAAGTGACGTAATGATGACACATGTTTCATAATTCACACATGTCAAGAATGCCAAGTATGTTAGCATTATATTCATCATGACAATCTCTCCACGATTGTTCCAGTGATGACGAAGTCGGCCCCCTTTTTTTAGTTCACTCTTAATTTTCTCTCTATTTTTTTCGTCGGAGGTCAACCTGGCCTGGGCTCATTGCCCTGGTTTCATCTTAGCTAAGTCACAGACGGGCTTAATCCACCAGGCTGAAAGACAAGTCGCACTTAGTAGCTGGTCACTGACAACAACACAAGACACTCGGAGCGATATTCGAGTCGCGATGAGAAACTAAGCGTAGCCAGGCGAGGTGACGATCAAGTGTTGAAACTTGGGAAACCCACAGAAGCAGCAGATGGCTCGGCCGAAAAGTACAAACCAACCAAAATAAGGACTCTTTCGGGTCTTGACCTAGATGCAGATAGTTTTTGAAAAACAGAATGGCTTGTTGAAGAGAGAATAAGCTATGATTTTAAAACAGCAGGTATTCAAGATGAATACACAGTTTACATTTAATGATCATGATGTTTATAGCATTACCAAGGGATAGGCGCAAATCCAGAATTTGTCGATTTTTGTTTGTTTTCGTTTGTACGAGCGAGGTACATGTACGAGTGTATAACTTGAACTTTGCAAATTGTTTAAGATGTTACAATCATAATATCCTCTCGTATTTTTTTCTTCAATTTCCTGATTTTTATGTAAATCATAAATGACGGAAATGATATTGACACTAATTATTTTACTATTACCATGCACCACCATTTCTAATAATCGTAATAATATTGATAATAATAATAACAAGATAATAACAATAATAATAATGATAATCATAATCATAATATTAATAATAATGATGATTACAAATGATAATAAATAATATAATGAAAATAATTATAATAGCAATAATGATAATGATAATATTAATAATGATTATAATAATAGTAGCAATAATGATGATAGCAACAATAATAATAATAATGCTAAAATAACAATAGTGAGAGTAACATTTTTATAACAAATAACAACGAGGAACATTGTGAAAAGATATTGTTGACAAAATATGAAATTATATCAAAAATGACAGCACATACTGAAGGTAACAACAAAAATGACTGGTTGCGGGGGGGGGGGTCGTAGTAATAGAAACGAGGGGTTGCTGCCCTTTTCTAACACTTCCGCTTGCTGAAGTTCTCTAGGAAAACCTCGAAGACAAAATCCTACCTGAAGGCGATTAGGACATGGAAGAAAACCAAAGGCGGAGATGGATGGTAGGTCGTATTGTTGGAGGGGGTCGAGTGAGTGATTGAGAGAGAGAGAGGGGGGTGGGGGAGAGAGAGAGGGGGAGGGGGAGGGAGAGAGAAAGTGAAAGAGAGAGAGAGAGATACACAGAGGGACAGAAAGAGAGAGAGAGGGAGGAAGAGAGAGGGGGGGGAGAAAGAGGGAGATAAAGCGAGAGGGGAGAGAAAGAGAGAGAGAGACAGACTATAGAAAGACTTGTGAGAGATAGAGAGAGTGAGAGAGAGAAAGAGAGAGAGGCTGTAGAAAGAGTGGTGAGAGAAAGAGAGATAAAGAGAGAGAAAGAGAACGAGATAGAGAGAGAGAGAGAGAGAGAGAGAGAGAGAGAGAGAAAGAGAGGGAGGGAGAGGGGATGAGGGGGAGATCAATAGCCATGATGGATAGTAAAAATGGGATTAAAGTGAAACTCTATTGAATGAAAATAAATGATTGAATGCGGATCGCGAGACATAAGAAATATGACAAAGTAAAACATGTAGAAAGATCTTGAAATCTACGGTCGGCTTTTAAAAAAAAGAAATTCCCGTTTTTTAGAAGAAAAAATGTTTTAAAGCATTCAAAACTGAGAAATATCAGCCCAAAGAGGAAGTTAAAAAAAAAAACTTTAACAAAAAAGAAGATTCCGACCGACCGACCCATGTTTTAAAACCTAAAGGGCAATGCAACATCTTTTTTTTTAAGGCCTTTTGGACATATTCATCGCAATGAGTTAATGCCAAGAGTAATAGTTTGTATAATTTTCTCAATGTTGGCAGAAGAAAGTTCTTAGCAAGATAATATTTCCATATTTAAATTTCCTTTGCCTTAATTACACATTCGTATGAGTTTTACTTTGATTCCCTCATTCACACCATTACAAAAATGGTATGCATTAACCATA